>JACXGK010013916.1:0-12249 GCA_016801125.1 Novumbra hubbsi
GGTCTTTTGCAAACCTCAGCCTGGCTCTTCCTTGCTTCTCATTGATGAAGGGCTTTTTCTAACCGTCTTCGCCGTGCACTTCACCGCAGCTGCCGCCTGCCATTCTTTTTGTAGGTCACTTGAGTGACATTCTAATGAGTCGGCGGTCATCCTGGTCAGCCTATTGCAAGAGGATGGGTATGACCACAGCAGTGGTTTTTATACTTTTCCTTATTAAATAAGATTTGGTTCAGGTGATCAGTACCTCTGTACGAATCAGTACCTCATTCAGTAGAATGAGCTGCGCCTGTGTTTGAATTCAACAGACACTGGAATGTCCCTAGATTAGAAAGAAAATCTGGATCAAATAAGCAACAAAACTAATTTCTTAACGTGTAAAATATTTTTGTTCCGTTCAGCTTCTGAGAATGTTGATTTTGTAACAGTTTATTTGTTTGTGCGCGTGTGGGACAGAGTATGAGCCACGTCAATGGCTGTGTGTGTGCTTGTCAGTGTGTGTCTGTAATTGGTTGTGTGTGATAAGTGTTGGTGAGAGTGAAACAAGCTGATGTCTTATAACTTGGTCACAGGAAGTCAACGCGAGCTGTTAGATGACAGATCTGCATTTCAATCTCACTACCCTACAAGTTGAACTTGTTTTCTGTTCTACCTCATCTCTAATTGCACCCACCCAGTGTCCTATGTCTGAATAAGTCTCCGATTAGAGGGTTGAAATAAAAAAATAGAGTGGAACTGGCTTTGATATCCAGAGTTGAGTTTGAAGGCTACATACACGCTTTTATGTCTTGGTTTGATGATGAGCGATTGGAAGTGACTACATAAGTTTGGTCATTTTCCTGTTCCCTGCACAGAATGAAGGATGGAGAGTAAAGCATTTGTAAAACTAAATGTAAAGCAATGTTGAATGGGAAATTTGTTTTGGCAAAGAGAAAGCTGTGAATAAAAACTACAAGGCATGTCAATGTTGAATCCCGCCCAGACCTGAGTGCCTCAGCCAATCAGAGCCGCAGAAGGCCAATATGCAACCAATTAGCTACAAAGTGCCACATTGATCTCCATGGCTACAGGCAGAAGGAAACGTGAGACTCCACATAATGTACATGAATGTTTTAATGCAAATATGTAAATAACAATCTTCCTATATTTTAAAACCAACCAGTCCTGACAGACAACCATGAACAGACGATTGCTCACATTAACCACATGGAAGCATCAACTTGGCAGAGCAAGAACAAGTTTCCTGTTAACATTGCCATAGTAACGGTATTACAAAGAAGTGAATGCAACATACAATAAGTTGCCTAACGGTGTAGCTCATTTACCCTACTAATGACAGGAACTCTTGATCTGTAACTCCTCCTCCTGCTGTTCTCTGTAAACCTTCCTGCAACAGGTATGCAACTCCTCCCTTACTTTTCTATAACCCACCTCCTCCTGTTCTATATACACCCTCCTACAGCTGGTTTGTAGCTCCTATTGTCTAACTTGTGAAATCTGTAGGCAGGAACAGATAGATACTAGATGTGTCTGGGGTTTTCCACTGGCAAGTTTCAGTTCTGAGAGCAAAGACTGACACGTCATCTGATGTTAATTTCATTTTCCATTGTTGCTGAGTATTTACCGTGAACAGATATTATTTTATTGTTACTGTTATTTTAACAGTTTGGGACCATAAACTATCTTCACAGATTTATTAACACACATCCATTCACTGATTCATTCATCATTAAAAAACTAATTTATTCATTCATGGATTTATCAAAAAACTGATTAATCCTTTCACATATTCATCAATAAACTATTCATCAATTCACTGATTCATTGTAACTCAAATAGAACTGATTCAGTGTATTTAGTCTTCTGTCTAATCCAGGCCAAGCTGAGGATTAGGGATAGAGGTCCGGGTTTAAATACAGGACAGTCCTGTGTTCAAACTGAAGCTCTCCAGTGGCTCCAGCCTGCATAGGGTCAGGGCTTGAGGTCTGAGGTCAGGGGGTTAGAGGCAGTTCCTTAGTGCCACTAGTACAGGAGAGTCTAGGGGCAAGGCTAAAGTTCTCAGGTAGCTCTGGCCTGCTGAATCTCCTTCTGAACTCGTCTGTGGTGAAATAATACATAACAGGATCCAGACCGGAATTGAGGCTGGCGAGACAAAGGGTGACCGGGTGCCATGTCAGAACCATCTTCTTGATCTCACAGTTACCCAGGGCCCCAGCCTTCGCCAGGAAGTCCAACGGCATGGTGATGTGATACGGCACAAAACAGATGAGGAAAACTCCAGCACAGCTGAGCACCATCCTCAACGACCTTTTCTTCTCCCCTTGGTCCTGCGCCCCCAGCCCCGCCCCTTCCTCGCCACCTCTGTGCTCTCGTAGGCTGCCCACCATCAGGCTGGCACTGGTCAACACCACCGCCAGCGGGAGGATGAACCCGACGAGCTCAGCGGTCACCATCAGAGCCCAGCCGGCCGCGGGGCTCAGCTTGATCATGGGGAGCTCAGCGAAACAAACCGGGGTCCAGGTGGGGTCACGGGCATGGGTGCTGGAGCTGGGCGTGGTCACATACGGGGTGGTGCTGCAGTCATAGGAGGCAGTTTGAGGTTGTAGGTCAGAGGTCGTTTGGGAAGGACTGACGATTCGCAGCAGAGGGAAGGGGAGACAGCCTATACAGACCAGCAGCCAGCCGAACGCGCACACACACATATCTCCACGCCGCCGGTTGGAGTGGTACCTCAGCGGGTGCGTGATGAGCTGACAGCGGCGCATGCTCACACAAACCAGGAAGTAGACGGAGGCGTACATGTTGACATACTTCAGGTAAAAACACAACATGCAGAGAGGCTGGCCAAACGGCCAGGTGTGATTTAGGTAGTAGTAGATACGGAGAGGCAGGGACAGGACCTGAAAGAGGTGAGAACTGGTTAGAGTGGAGACCCGCAAAGGAGAGGATGACATTATTTACCACATATTCTTGAAAAGATTTAACATACTTGTTAAAGGGAAAGCGCAGACTCTGCAAGAGTGCGACCCTCAGTGATAACATACAGCAAGGACATCTGGTGCATAGGTCCCTCTGCTTAAGGCATATTTTGGAGTGGTCTGCTATATTGATCCATTTAGTATTATCTGGAAAATATTGTGTATGGTACTCTTAATGACCTTAATGAACCTCATCTATAGATAACAATGTGTTCCATATTAGCACATAGAACAACATTGTAATGGAAACCCTATTGTCCAATAAACACTCACTTGTTCTGGCACATACAGGCCTTAAACCATTCAACATGTGTTACATGTACTGGCCTAACGCTCCTGTCCACGAGATTTCTCACCTGTTTAATCATATTTTTGCCTATGTTGGTTTTACTAGTTTGAAATGAAAACTCTTCCCCTATCAAAAGGGGTTAAATTGTTTTGGGAGAGATTCTGATAAAGCTAACATTGATGTTTTGTATTTGATTGCATATTTTTTGCATGCAGTAACATCCTGAAAGGGAAATCCCCTTCAACACAAACTGAGACTAAAATGATTCTTGCAAACCTACACTGACCTAACAGGCCTGTACATGTTTCTTAGTTCCTGTTAGGGAAAGGTTATACCAATGAATCCTTGAAGATTTAGTTTGAGATATTTGACCACTGGTTGTAAATGTGCCACTGTCGGGCCAAAACATTTCCCTGACATGTGAAGGCTACCATGTCATGTGTGTACCCATTTCAACCATGTCATCAAAAGCACTCGCTTTCAAAATGGCTTAATGAGGTATGATGGTGATTCTGCTTACAGTTACCGTAGTTATGAACAACATATTACTTTTTAGGTCAAAAGGGGAGTTCGGTCACAGTTTTGGCAGGGCAGGACACAAGGGCACCGAGCTGAGGTACATCCTTTTGATATGTTTTCTTTCAGAACATCAACTAACAAGACAAAATCAACAATGGTTGCCGCAAACCCGGAACTATGGCTCCGCACACACTGACACAAACAATGATCCACAAACTAAAGGTCAACTTAAATAGGATTCCCAATTAGAGACAAGAATGAACAGTTGCCTGTAACTGTAACCAAAATGTCAACGCAGAGATGCCTAGAGGCACCTCTACGGTCAGGTCCTAACTGTGACCACATGTGTGGGCACATAGAGATAGCCAGAGGCCTTCTTGCCAGGACCTTGACAAGTTCTCAAAAAACTATTTGTTCATTTCAAAAGTACCAGGCTGCATCTTACGTTAGTTGAAGTAAAAAATAAAAAGCAGATATATTTAATATAATTATTTCCTGGCGTTAGGGCATTTACAGCCAGGTTCATTATTTAACTTCCCTGCATAAAGTATAACTACCTGCATAAGGTCAGCTGCTGCCAGGTTTATCATGAACACCACTCCTCTCTTGGTCTCTCGGATGTAGAGTTGGAATACCCAAAGTGCCAGCACATTACCCAGCAGCCCTGGGGCTAGGATCACGCTGTAGAACACTGCGTAGACACTGTGCTGGTACCTCTGCAGGTCCTTGTCACTACCACAACTACCATTAGACAAAGCCATATTAACCCCGTCCAGTATGGTCAGCCACAGATCCAGGCGCCTGTCAACAGGCTGGCCAATGTCAAGGTTTGTTCAGGCTCTTGTATCAGGTAGGGTAGGTCTCACTGTGAGGTGGTCTCAGTTGGGGAAGGGGTCACGGTGAGGAGGTTTCTGGTTGAGGAGGTCTTACTACGAGGAGGTCTCAGGTTTATGTATGCGAATCATCTTCGACTATTCTTGTTCTGTGTGGCTATATTTCAGGTGTTCTCTGTGTGGTTATAACAAAGTTAGTCCAGGTGTTGTTTTGTGTGGTTATAATAGAGTTAATACAAGTGTCGATTTGTGTGGTTATAGCAGAGTTAGTCCAGGTGTTGCTCTGTGTTGTTATAACATGGTTAGTCCAGGTGATGCTCTGTGTGTTTATAACCAAGTTTATCCAGGTGTTGTTCTGTGTGGTTATAACAGAGTTAATCCATGTGTTGTTCTGTGTGGTTATAACAGAATTAGTCCAGGTGTTGCTTTGTGTGGTTTAACAGAGGTAGTCCAGGTGTTGCTCTGTGTGGTTGTAACTGAGTTAGTCCAGGTGTTGCTCAGTGTGGTTGTCGCTGAGTTTGTCCAGGTGTTGCTCAGTGCGGTTGCAACTGGGTTAGTCCAGGTGTTGCTCAGTGTGTGGTTGTAACTGAGTTAGTCCAGGTGTTGCTCAGTGTAGTTGTAACTGAGTTAGTCCAGGTGTTGCTCTGTGTGGTTGTAACTGAGTTGGTACAGGTGTTGCTCTGTGTGTGGTTGTAACTGAGTTAGTCCAGGTGCTGCTCAGTGTGGTTGTAACTGAGTTAGTCCAGGTGTTGCTCAGTGTGGTTGTAACTGAGTTAGTACAGGTGCTGCTCAGTGTGGTTGTAACAAGGGTTAGTCCAGGTGTTGCTCCGTGTGGTTGTAACTGAGTTAGTACAGGTGCTGCTCAGTGTGGTTGTAACAAGGGTTAGTCCAGGTGTTGCTCCGTGTGGTTGTAACTGAGTTAGTACAGGTGTTCCTCTGTGTGTGGTTGTAACTGAGTTAGTCCAGGTGTTGCTCAGTGTGGTGATCCTATTCAGATCCAGTCCCAGTCTGCCCTCAGTGCTCCTGTAAGACAGGCTTTAGTAATTATGTAAGTCTTAAGTCTTTGGCAGGTTACAGTGAACTACAACATGTAACTAATCTCCCCTACCAACCCCCCCACACATACCCCCCCACACACATACCCCCCACGCGCTCCCCGGTAGACACATCGTACATTGTATTCAGACAGACCCAGCATTACCCAGGCTTATTCAGGCTCACCTAACCTTATTGACCCTTCATCCATCACTTTCTCTCAATCTAACCTCAAAACTTCCAGTCCATACCAGTATTGCGTAGTGCAGTTGTTTTTGATATCAAGATGATCTGTGTTTTGCATATTGCTTTTCTGTCAAAGGCAGGTGATTTCCTGGTACACGTAACCCCCTATAAACATGCACACCAACACACACATACACCCATACATACCCACACACACATAGACACACATACAAACATACACACACACAGACACACGCTCACATAAGGCAGCTGCATTTAAATGCCATCTACTGACAGGCTATAATAGGAGAGGTTATATCAATGAACAATGTAGTGAGGTGTGAAATACCACTGGAAGATTTCTGTATAGTTAATGTTAAACAAAAGAGACTGAAGAGACTGGCTACATAGAAACTGGAACATCTTTGTATAGTTTGTGTTAAACTGAAGAGATACACAGATAATGGAAAATCTATGGATAGTTAGTGTTAAACTGCGGAGACTGGCTACATAGATAGTTAGTGATCAGGAACTCTCTTAAATGTCTTAATAAGTGTTCTGTAATGAAACTAGGCCAGTATGCGGCTTGGGGTTTAGTCCTTCAGTAAACATGAATCATAATGACAAATCATTATTTAGAGCTCAAGGAATAAATGACTGACTAAGCACTCCCATGATCCTCTCTGGTACTAGTCAACATTGTCTCAACTACTTTTCAAAACTGCTTCTGCATAGTCTTTATCATCACATTGCAGGAGGTGAACAAACAATCTGACTAGAGACTAAATGCATGAACGCTCCCGAAACAAGTTCACCTCCAATGCACTGTATTAGTGATATATTTAACCTGTCATTAGAACAATGCACTGTATTAGTGATATATTAAACCTGTCATTAGAACAATGCACTGTATTAGTGACATATTAAACCTGTCA
Organism: Novumbra hubbsi; assembly: GCA_016801125.1. Taxonomy (NCBI): domain Eukaryota; kingdom Metazoa; phylum Chordata; class Actinopteri; order Esociformes; family Umbridae; genus Novumbra; species Novumbra hubbsi. Next base: position 6,773 of record JACXGK010013916.1, read on the forward strand.
TTAGAACAATGCACTGTATTAGTGCCATATTCAACCTGTCATTAGAACAATGCACTGTATTAGTGACATATTCAACCTGTCATTAGAACAATGCACTGTATTAGTGACATATTAAACCTGTCATTAGAACAATGCACTGTATTAGTGACATATTAAACCTGTCATTAGAACAATGCACTGTATTAGTGACATATTAAACCTGTCATTAGAACAATGCACTGTATTAGTGACATATTCAACCTGTCATTAGAACAATGCACTGTATTAGTGACATATTGAACCTGTCATTAGAACAATGCATTGTCTCACTGTCACGTCCTGGCTGGGGGCCCCTGGCCATCTTTTGTGCCCTGGGCTCACAGCCAGGACGTGGCGTGTAGAGGTGCCTCTAGGCACCTCTATGCTACAGCTCAGGGTCTTCCCAATCGGAGACAGCTGTTGTCAGTTGTCTCTGATTGGGGAGCCTACTTAAGTCTAATCATGGGCCACACTGGGTGTGGTTTATTGTTTGCGCTATGCCTCAGTTTGCAGCGGCTGTCATGCGTTTTTGTTTGTTTTATAGTTGTTCTGTGGATACGCTAAATGTTTTAAACGTAAGTCCATTCACAGTGTGTTTTCTGTTTAGTTACACGTTTTGCTGCTGGTTTACAGCCCCTTGCTATTTTTGTGTACAGTTTGTTTGTTCTGTTTCAAATAAATACACAGTTTCAACCAGAATGTATGCGTTTGGTTCCAACACTTTGACACTCACTGACATTTTCAAACAGTCACTAGAAAAAAGTCTCAGTGACATTCAACCAGTCACTAGAACAATGCACAGCCTCTGTCATAATGATATACAGTTTTCCTGATGGTTTGAAATTGATTTGTAGGTTTCATTTTCACTTACTTCATTACTGTCTGGTTTAGGGTTACAGGAGTAACCATTGACTTGGCAATCAGTCTTGTTCATCCCAATTACTGTATTGTAGAGGAAAAATGCTCTTTGCCTCTGTAGGTCTATGATGATGATGATCAAGGATGGTATTGGGTTTGTTGTGCAGCACCCAGACACCATGTTTAAAAAAAAAAAAAAAAAAAACATTTAATTTGGTCCCCCTCTGCGCTGTTCCCCATCTGCCCTGGTCCCCCTCTGCCCTGCACTGTATTAGTGACATATTCAACCTGTCATTAGAACAATGCACTGTATTAGTGACATATTAAACCTGTCATTAGAACAAAGCACTGTATTAGTTACATATTCAACCTGTCATTAGAACAATGCACTGTATTAGTGACATATTCAACCTGTCATTAGAACAATACACAGTATTAGTGATATATTAAACCTGTCATTAGAACAATGCACTGTATTAGTGACATATTAAACCTGTCATTAGAACAATGCACTGTATTAGTGACATATTCAACCTGTCATTAGAACAATGCACTGTATTAGTGACATATTAAACCTGTCATTAGAACAATGCACTGTATTAGTGATATATTAAACCTGTCATTAGAACAATGCACTGTATTAGTGACATATTCAACCTGTCTTTAGAACAATGCACTGTATTAGTGACATATTAAACCTGTCATTTGAACAATGCACTGTATTAGTGATATATTAAACCTGTCATTAGAACAATGCACTGTATTAGTGATATATTAAACCTGTCATTAGAACAATGCACTGTATTAGTGACATATTAAACCTGTCATTAGAACAATGCACTGTATTAGTGATATATTAAACCTGTCATTAGAACAATGCACTGTATTAGTGATATATTAAACCTGTCATTAGAACAATGCACTGTATTAGTGACATATTAAACCTGTCATTAGAACAATGCACTGTATTAGTGACATATTAAACCTGTCATTAGAACAATGCACTGTATTAGTGATATATTAAACCTGTCATTAGAACAATGCACTGTATTAGTGACACATTGAACCTGTCATTAGAACAATGCACTGTATTAGTGACATATTCAACCTGTCATTAGAACAATGCACTGTATTAGTGACATATTGAACCTGTCATTAGAACAATGCACTGTATTAGTGACATATTAAACCTGTCATTAGAACAATGCATCGTCTCACTGTCACGTACTGGCTGGGGGCCCCTGGCCATCTTTTGTGCCTCGGGCTCACAGCCAGGACGTACCGTGTAGAGGTGCCTCTAGGCACCTCTGTGCTACTGCTCAGGGTCTTCCCAATCGGAGACAGCTTTTGTCAGTTGTCTCTGATTGGGGAGCCTACTTAAGTCTAATCATGGGCCACACTGGGTGTGGTTTATTGTTTGCGCTATGCCTCAGTTTGCAGCGGCTGTCATGCGTTTTTGTTTGTTTTATAGTTGTTCTGTGGATACGCTAAATGTTTTAAACGTAAGTCCATTCACAGCGTGTTTTCTGTTTAGTTACACGTTTTGCTGCTGGTTTACAGCCCCTTGCTATTTTTGTGTACAGTTTGTTTGTTCTGTTTCAAATAAATACACAGTTTCAACCAGAATGTATGCGTTTGGTTCCAACACTTTGACACTCACTGACATTTTCAAACAGTCACTAGAAAAAAGTCTCAGTGACATTCAACCAGTCACTAGAACAATGCACAGCCTCTGTCATAATGATATACAGTTTTCCTGATGGTTTGAAATTGATTTGTAGGTTTCATTTTCACTTACTTCATTACTGTCTGGTTTAGGGTTACAGGAGTAACCATTGACTTGGCAATCAGTCCTGTTCATCCCAATTACTGTATTGTAGAGGAAAAATGCTCTTTGCCTCTGTAGGTCTATGATGATGATGATCAAGGATGGTATTGGGTTTGTTGTGCAGCACCCAGACACCATGTTTAAAAAAAACAAAAAAACATTTATTTTGGTCCCCCTCTGCCCTGGTCCCCCTCTGCGCTGTTCCCCCTCTGCGCTGGTCCCCCTCTGCCCTGGTCCCCCTCTGCGCTGTTCCCCCTCTGCGCTGGTCCCCCTCTGCCCTGTCCCCCTCTGCCCTGGATAAGAGTGTTTGCTAAATGACTAAAATGTAAATCAAATCTTTTTCTGGTGGTTGTATAGCCTTTCCCAGACTGCAGTCATTACCCTCATCTTGATGTCCTCAGAGCTCCTTTTCTCCAAGTATGGTGTTTTGCATTCACCTGAATGGGATGACCATACTATCCAAACTCTATAGTAAAGAACTTTCTTTGATTGGTTAATTTGGTAACCACACATTTTCCCTCCCGATTCAAGTTACCTACATGAGATAATCAACGCAACTTAGGGTTTTACTTATTTTTGCACCTGCATTCATAACTTTTTAAATATTGTTTTTCTATTTCGTGCATGATTTCCTCTAAACCAAAATTTGTAACTGGAAACTATAATCCTGTTTCTCATAAAAAAGCCTGGGTCTGACTAAATAAGTATTTTATGGTGAACACCCAAAAATATATTACTGCATCTGTGATTAACATACTTTTAAGCATTATGGTGTAAAATATGGTGTAATGCTCCAAGAGACTTGGACAAGAGTTCATGTTATTTATATTTACTTTGTAATGTTTACTTATTTGTTCTACATTCATTAGATATCCTGTATTTATATTTAAGATTCAACTCTAAATTGCCTTGGCAGTTTAAATAAAGATTAAGTAGAAATAAAGACAATTAACACGCATGACAAATTCTTTGGGGACCCATTTAGGCTCAACAATGCCACTTTTTCAACCAGAAATATATTCTTAACTAGGTATACACTGCACTACACATTAACGCCTCCCCTCTTCTCGGGCCTTGACCAAGTGAGAACAATCTGAACAATTTCAGGTTGTTTCTATAGTTAAACTGTGACCCAACCTCATTCCATGGGAACACCATCAAAACCTAACCCTTATGTCAAACATCCTTTTTACCTCACTGCAACTGATTAAAGATAAAAGGAACATTATTTTATGTATCAGGGTTAGTCTCCACCAATATAGTAAAACATGAACACACACCACATATCACATGGTGAGGAAACGAGACCTCCACTGAGACACAAACGTACGCTGAAACATCCGGTATGCCTCGTGCACACATACCTGCAAATAAACCCCAAAACACACATGGACCAGTTCTCAGTGCTGTTTCTTACCTGATTCCGTTTGGAGGGAAACAGCTGAAGAATATCACATAACACACCAGCCTGTCTCTCCTTTCCTCTTTCCAACGGTATCTTCAACTGTCAGTTTGTTACCAGTATAAGGTTGAAAATGTAGGCTTTTACCAGCTGTCTATTAATCAATTTCTCTCTTTCTCTTGTTCTCTCTTTGCTGTTTCACTCACTTCCTGTCTCTCTATCACCATCTACGTCTCTCTCTCTCCTTCTGTCACTGTTTATCTCTATCTCCTTCTGTTTCGGTTTATCTCTATCTTCCTCTGTCTCTCTCTCTCTGGCAGAGGTTGATTTCTCATTGGGGGTGGGGTTTAGAGTGGCTGGATGAAACCATACCTCTGGATAACTCAACATTCTCTTCCTACTCAGTAATATTTAACTCAGTTTAAAGGCAAGGGAAACATTTTTACAGCCACATTTAAGTGGGAAAATAAGCAAGGAATAATAAATAACAGAAATGAAAACAAAATTAACCAAGTAAACATTACTCGGTACATTCTAAGGGATTTCAAATGTTTTTTAGGCCACATATGTACAGTTTTGTAACATTGTATCATAGTGACTAGTATGACTGAGTGTGATGTCAAGAAAATATTTGTGTGTCCGTATGATCTGAGAAAAATTCTCTAACGTAGCAATATATGAGAGGGGATGTTGGGTGAGACCGGGGATGATAAGGTAGCCAAGGGAATGTTGGATGAGACCTAACCGTCTTTGGTTTGGGCTCACATAAAACACACAGAAACACATAGGATCACTTACAACCATGTAACAGACATTGTTCAGTGAAGTGAAGTACACTTGAAGGTCAGGGGAAGTTAACAGCCCAGGGGGACCCCAGTGTTTAAAACCATAGTTTGAGATTTATTTTTTGTTTCAATCTGTTAGTGTCCTGACCACCCTGACAGTTCACATGGACAAATCTGATACATACAACATAATGACACAACCAGTATAACGGATAAACCTGATACAGACAACATAATGACACATCTGGTATAATGGAAAAACCTGACAACATAATGACACATCTAGTATAATGGACAAACATGATGCAGACAACATAATGACACATCTAGTATAATGGACAAACATGATGCAGGCAACATAATGACTCAATCAGTATAATGGACAAACATGATGCAGGCAACATAATGACACATCTAGTATAATGGACAAACATGATGCAGACAACATAATGACACATCTAGTATAATGGACAAACATGATGCAGACAACATAATGTCACATCTAGTATAATGGACAAACATGATGCAGACAACATAATGACACATCTAGTATAATGGACAAACATGATGCAGGCAACATAATGAC
>JACXGK010013917.1:0-12251 GCA_016801125.1 Novumbra hubbsi
ACAGTTGAATGAAGGAGGTGGACATGGTGAAGAACAATTGAATGAAGGAGGTGGACATGGTGAAGAACAATTGAATGAAGGAGGTGGACATGATGAAGGACAGTTGAATGAAGGAGGTGGGCATGGTGAAGGACAGTTGAATGAGACCAGTGGATGTAATGAAGGACAGTGTCACAACTCAGGGAGTGGACCCAAGTGCAGACGGTGACGGGTGGATATGACAGGGGTCCCGAAGGCTGAACAGCAGGCTGGGGTAATCGTAGTCAGACAGGCTGGGGTTCGGTACGCGGGCTGGCTAGGTTTTGGTTGCAGGCGGGCGATGGGCGGAACGGTGGTCGGGCAGGCAGGCAGAGGTTCGGTACACGGGCAGAATCGGTTGTAGTACAGACGGACGGTTGACGGGAGCAATGGTCGAAATGGCAGGCAGAGGTTCGGTACACGGACAATCAAACTAGGAACAGGCAAGAACAGAACCGGGAATACAAGGGAGCGGATCGACTTGACGAAACATACAAGATGAACTGGCAACAGGAACAAGGAGACACCAGCAATATATACACAAGGACTGATTAGAACATGGGAGACAGCTGGCGGGGGCAGAGACAACATGAGGTAAGACAGGTGTACCATATCAGGGTGTGACAGACAGTTGAATGAGACCGGATCCTTTATAACATCTACTTCACTCTATCCATTATGACATGCATGCAGGAGGAGCAGCAGTGACTGAACCTCAGCTGTTGGACTATGGCCAATTGGAACAGGAGGTCCCTGCAGTTGTTTGTGTTGTGAAGTTGTGCTTGTGGTTATGAGGAGGATGCTTTTGCCTCACCTGTTTTCCCAAACATTCCCGAACTTGGGCTTGTGGCATGGGAAAAACATTCCCGGACTTGGGCTGGTGGCATGGGAAAAACATTCCCGGACTTGGGCTGGTGGCCTGGGAAAAACATTGGATTTTGTGTTCATGGTAAGGACATAAAAAGAGCACCAGTTTCATCCTCTATCAACACATCATGGGTGGGGTCTGTGGGCATGGGGTAGGATGACCGTCTACTCTAAATGTGTGTCCCCAACTACTCTTAACCCCGTGACTCACCTTGAGTCAGATTGTCTGATTGTCTACCTGCCAGGAAGTGTGCCTACTCTGCTGAGGGACTGGTGAAGGTGAGATGGGGGCTGGCCACTCCTGTTTTATGGGGGACCTTCATTTAAAATTCAGCCACATTTCAGCTGATTGCAGAGCTGTAAGTAAACCAGTACTTTAATCAACCAATGTTCCTCAAACTCAAACAATACTGGACTCTCAGAATCAGCCATCCTTTTGCCACATGTCCTTTATAAGCAACTGTTTGGAATGGGATACTTGGCCAGACAGCTGCTATACCCGTCTGTCAAGTAACTCAACACAGTGAAAACGTCAGTGACCTCTCAGTGTATCTGGTTCTGAGTTTTTGTTTCTGAGTCTACAGGTTTAATTACAGTGCTTTTATAGATACATGACTCATGCCTAGACAGGTTTTAATCAGCACATGCTGCCTTTGTCAACAGTCCATCGATCTTACTCTTAAATACAAAGCACTTTCAACATAGGCCTACTTATTGTGAGAGTTGTGAATCTTATAAGGGCAGTAAGTGAGAACACATGCTTCTTGTTCCTGTGTAGTACCATCTGAATTCCATAAAGCATACAATCGTCCATTGCTTTTTAGCATTTCTATTTTTACATACTTTGAGCCGTCAAGCTGAGAAATGTGTCAAACGCTCCTGAGCAGGGAGGTCACCTCTCACCAGGATAAAGTCTGCCAGCTCCATTTCCATTGCCGACTCAGTTAGATGATGCCATCACTCTATGCTAATTAAAGGCCCATAACATAGTAATAAAGAAGATGAAGGACAATGAATAGTATCCACTAGGGTCTGGATTCAATCCGAAAGCGGGGTTATAGGCATCAGAGCTTTCAAAGGCAATTTCTGATTGAGCCACAGTTTCCGATGTACAGCATTTACCGTGAATGATAATCTCCGCTAACATTTCCTTCAAAAGCCGCAATGCCCGATTTCAGATTGAATCCAGGCCTATGTCTCCAAAAGCCTTACATGTTATGGTGGTTATCCATCTCTTTATTCAGCCAATGAGTTCCACCCTCCTGGCTGATGCACAACAGCAACTGATACCAAACATACATTGTTAGAACAGTTTGTGTTAGTGGAATCACTTACAAAGTTGGTTTTGTTGGTTGTAAGGCAGCCAGACATTTTGTGTGAGATTGTTTACAGTTGAACTTGTTGTGGCTTCTGTTAATAGGATTGCAGGAAGGAGATAGGAAGCGGGAATGTACACTATAAAGATTTGTGCTTTGTTGTGGGCTGTGTCTATGGGACCAAGTGTTTCTTGTTAATGTGTTCAGTACAGTCAGACTATATTCCCCCTCAAAGAGTGTTCTGTCAAAGCTGCCCCATGGAGAGTCTAGCCTGTCTCATTGTGCCCGGTGGGGGTTATGTAGTCCCAGGTGGGGGTTATGTAGTCCCAGGTGGGGGTTATGTAGTCCCAGGTGAGGGTTATGTAAGTCCCAGGTGGGGGTTATGTACGTCCCAGGTGGGGGTTATGTAAGTCCAGGGTGGGGCTTATGTTGTGGCCTGGATGTGAATGTGCTTGCGGCTGCTTTGTTTGATTGGATGTCAGTGGTTTTAAGGTGCTATTCTTAGTCTAGTTCTGTCAGTAAGGGTTTGTTCTGATGTCTTTAAGCTGTATTGCAATATTTCTATAAACCTCTTCCAACTGCTGAGGGCGCTTGGTTAGGTGATTCTGTTTGGAGTGTAGTTCACTGCAGGGATTACCAACCTAGGGGGACGCCCCAAAAAGGGGCATCCTGGGGGTATGTGGGGGCAGGATGCGGGGGCAGGGGGTGCAGATGGGGTATTCCTAATTTACTCCCACCTTCCGGAATTTAGCTCTTTTTATGTTTAGTTCTAGTTTTCTCATTCTACGTTGTGCCTTGTTGGTCTGTTGTTTGCACCTGTGTCTTGTTGCCCCTTGTTGTGTCCCTATTTAAGGTCCTCCTGCCCCGCGTCTCTGGTCGGTCATTGTGCTTGAGTTTGTGTGTTGTTGGGGCAACACGGCTGTGCGCGCCTTTTTGACAAAATAAATCAGACCTCAATTGGACTCCATATCTCTACCTACCAACACAACTGAACATGACATTCATTCAACTAACTTTTCTGCCAACCTTCCCAAAACCAAAATCTAAAATCAATATGTTCTTTTGCTGGGTTTTAGGGGGGGTTTGAGGGGGGGTACATTTATTGAATGTAAAATATGGTGCCCTGGTGGAAAAGGTTTAGGAACCTCTGGTTTTCTGCATTGAACTTTTCTCCCTGATACTTTGTAAGTACTGTGTTTGGGTCTGGTGTGTGTTTGGGCACGTGTGCAATGTGATAAGTGCATGCGTGTTGTGTCTACATTTGAACGCCTTAACCATTCTTATCATCTGCTTACTGCCTCTCGTGAAACAGTGGAGTTGCTGGCAATGGTTTTCAATGGATCCTCCACCCCAGTTCTCCATCTGGAAAAAGCTTTCAGCTTTCTGGGTCTGCATATTTCATTGTCTTTAGGGGGTGCCTCTCTGTGTTTTACTGCTGACTGAAGAGAACATCTGTGTTTTCCTCTCTCCTGTTCAGTGGTCTAACTGTAGACCTCACCCAGTGGTCCATTACAAACACACAGGTTTAAACCAGACAGTCTGTGCCGCGATGTGGGACTTACTGGCCACACATCCTTTTTGAAAGTGTGACTCATTCATGCACCACCCTGGTCAACAGTGACAAGCACCACCCAGGTCAACAGTTCATGAATTCATATCTCTTCCTTGTGAATGGAGATATGCTCTGGATTCTGTACATTATTTTTAATAAAGAAAGACATCTGGAGTTAAAGACTATCACAGGGTGATATATGATGATGGGTTTAAAAGACACAATTTAGTATCTGCAAGTTCTACATCACATGAAATTTTAAAAAAAGTATCAGGTGTGTTAGATAGTTGTCTGTCCAAGAGGCTGTATCTGAGCAAAAATACATTTAGTTTTGTTTTAGCACCCCCCCATTGTTTCAAAACATTTGGACGTATTCCTAATTTAACTGCGATTGCATAACTTTACTTAATTTACATCATGCAAAGATGGGATCTTCATCCTAGAGTTTTATAGTAATGTGCAAAGTAACTTTTGTCAACCCTGTCTCCTTTTTCTGGGGGTTAAATACATTTTATTAGCTGTTTTTTGGTAATATTATTACCACTGAACTTTCAGATGATTTCCAGTATTTGCATACAATTAGCTTTCCACATTTCACTGCCTCACAGAATGGACAATGTAGAAATATCTCTTTTGACATGCATGTCTGTCGGACCACTTTGGGAAATGTGTTATTCCCAGAGAATGTACTCATATACATTTACATTTAGAGAAATTAGGATCATTTGAAGCACTACGATGTTAAATTAAATTATTGGCTGAACACAGAAATGGTGATCATAATCACTTCATTGAGAATTCATTGTTATAGATGTGACAATTTTATGTGTGTTACAGAGTCTGAAACTTCTCAATTGATTTTTTCAGTTGTTTGAATTGAAACCAATTGACTTTGGCTGTTCAACAGTTTCTTTTCTGAGGCGCCAATTTCATCACTTGTACCCATCCTGTACCCCTGCACTTGACCTCTGTGTTGCTGGAGCCGCCACAGGAGGAAGAGGCTATGTTGTTCAGGTCAGGATGTGGCTTGGCGTTCCTCCTCAGGGAAAAGTAAAGCAGGTTAGACAGGCCAAAGTCTGGCTGTTAGTTTAGCGGCTCATTTATCTTCACTCTTCCGGCCCAAAATATCCACTTTCTTTGTGCTGAAACTGCACCTCCTATCCTGTCCCTTTCTTTGAACTATTCTGGGCATGGTCTAGCTCATGGTGTTTGTGGACAGAAGAACATCTCTCACGATCAAAGTTGACCTTCTTAGGTTGGAAAATAACCGACTGTATAAAACAATTGAACCTGAGCAGCAGTGTTGGTCAGGGTGTCTTCATCTCTCATCTACTGCAGTCACAATGACTATCTTCATCTCTCATCTACTGCAGTCACAATGACTATCTTCATCTCTCATCTACTGCAGACACAATGACTATCTTCATCTCTCATCTACTGCAGTCACAATGACTATCTTCATCTCTCATCTACTGCAGTCACAATGACTATCTTCATCTCTCATCTACTGCAGTCACAATGACTATCTTCATCTCTCATCTACTGCAGTCACAATGACTATCTTTCATGACACATTGTTGTGGCTGTTGTCACCTTTACTACTGACTTGTGTGTTGTTCACATTTTATTTACTGAACCATGAGAGATTCTTTAGCAACTGTTCACCTATGGATGCTTTACAATGCTCTGATTTTTTTGAGGAAGATATCTACCCCCAGATCACAATAATGTTTTTTTGTCTTGCAGATGTTAGAGTCTAATGGCTAAATCATTTTTAAGGAACTCTTATCTATAATCAAAGTAACCAAATTGCCTTAACCACTCAATCCCAGACAACAAATTGTCTTAACCACTCCATCCCAGACGACAAATTGTCTTAATCACTCCATCCCAGACAAAATCCAGTTAACTGGGGCAATATTCTGAATCCAAATTCTGTAATGCTGTTCCACTGTCCCCTTCAGGGGAGATATTCTGAATCCAGAAGCAGATTTGAATGCTGTTCCATTGTCCTGGCTGGCCCCCCACCGACCTGCAGCGCATGTTACCATTCAAGGTTGTTTAGTGTAATTATTACAATTCTTAACCCAGTTGAAATAGACCAAGTCTGTCTGTACTGCTGGGCTGGCCTCATGGCAGTCATTATACAGCAAAAGGGAAATGAAGTGTGGAAAAAGCCTCCAAGGTGCTTTCAGTGCCTGTGCATCATTGCAAGATGCAGCTTGAGTGTGTAAATTAGTCATGTTACTGTTTAATATCACTGCTGGGGAACATGCCAAGGCCACCGTGGAAATCCACTAAACACACACATACACGTACACAAACATGGCCAACACATGTTGTGCAGATGGCCTGCATCTAATCAATCAACGTTCTATTTTTTTTGGATTCATTAGACTGAAGTTTTGACTGACATCCCCCCCCCCTTGTTTTCCTGTCATGAGGAGCAGGGTTTAGTGAGTAAGAAGGAGCTCAGTGTAGCCATTAGTTTCTACTGGATACTGGATGGAATGATAGTATCTATTACAAGATTGAAAACATAGCCAAGAAGAGAGAAGATTGGAAATGATTCCAAATATGTTCTGTTCCTGTAACGCCAAATCACTGTCAGAAGCTTTTGACTATTCATTAAGAGGCAGGAGTTTTTAATATAAAGTGGAGCTCAAGTGCAGCTAATTTATAATAGGCCTGGGTATAATAACAGCCCCAGGCCTATTATTATGATAAATAAAATGCAATAGTAAAATGTGTTTAAATGATTTAATTAAAATACCTAACAATAACTTCTATAACTGTTGTAATGTATTAAATAAACATATAATAATAATGTATTATTTATCTATATATCTATGGTTCAAAACCACTGCCTTAGGGCTTGATGCACATCAGCAAAGCACATCAGGCTTCTGCCTGGTATGAACTCGATGAACTTCAGGGCTTTCTGATGTACATGGCACCAGATAACTTCTACAGAAATGCTGTTCATAAAGTCCTCTTCTGTGTTCCAATACTCACCTACACTGAGCTAAGAACGAACGGTCCACTTATGTCACATTCATCGCTCAGAAAGGGAAAAAATACTTAATCGAGGCCAGAGGTTTTCTTTCTAGGTACTAATAACCACCAGGCATAATCAATTTCATTTAGCAATTTGACATAGACTGAATTGTGAATTACTTTTTGTAAAACACAAATGTGTGATTTTATGGACGGGTTTCCTTTATTTGTTTTTCAAGTTGTGTTCTAAGACTGAGTTTTGTCTAGAACCCGGTGTTTGTGCATGACGTGTCACAACAAGGAAACCCCAAAAGCTGCATGGGTCTCAAACCCCAAATGTTTGAGAAGTTGTGTAAAACGCTATGTAGATGCAGTGACTTGAAATGGCATCAAATGACACCTTGGCCCAGGGCCATGCCTGGCCTTTTATATGAGAGGTTCTATGGCATGTTAGACCACAGACTGATACTAGAGGTCCTAGACCATGGCAGGGGTCACTGGAGCTGGGTTAGAGAGAAGGCCCTGGTGGCCTGGCGTTGGTAACATGCTGATGGAGGGATGTCTTTACCTTTATCAGAGAGAAGATATCAGGTCCGGTAGGCTGCCAGCATGTCAGGCAGACTTAATATCTCTTCTGTCTAATGATTGATTGATCAGTAGTCTACTTTCCTAAGCTGAACCAATTTCTATGTGTCGAAATAACATCTAAAAATCTTCCATTTACTTGTTCCTTACCTTACTTGATTTACCGAAATGATTCCACATTTCCAAAGTGAGAAATTTGAGCGCAATGCTCTAATTAATAAAGGAAACATGAATGTGACTATACCACAGAGTTAATTACTGTTGGAAGCACGTTTGACAGCCTTGCTTTTGAATATGATTCTACTGACCTTGAACATCATTCAGGGAACCACAGGGTATGTCTATAGTCTTTGTCAAAACGGCTTCATCTCAGTACATTCAGGTTAGGAGTCAAAGGATAGCAGCTGAAGGACAGACATTTTTAAATGTTCTTTCTAATTTGATTAAGCCGATTTAAGTTAGAAATGAGACAGGCCCTTTCAGGAAAACCTCTCTTAGAAATTGGCATTAAAATGTTTCTAATGTCCTAAGACTGTTCTAAGACTCTCCCAGAGTTGGGTTTACAGAAGGTTGAGGCAATTTGTTCTCCAACATTTTCCTTCATTTTATTTGTTTTTTTGCTGTTATTTCTATGTCTGTCTCTTGTCTGTTTTTTTTCTCTCATCCTACTTCAGTCCGTAGAATATCTGAGCCCTGGGAGGTTGCTGTCTCTCAATCGTGTGTCACTTTGGCTCTATTGCTGCTGCTTTGACGGGCTCACTTCATTATGTCCCAGCCACTACATAAACCCTTGTTCCAAACCATGTCTGTCTTTCCTGATGTTCTCTAAAGTTGGAATTTGTATATAGTGAATAGCATATTGAATTATAGACATTAATTGAGTAGCAACATTTTTTTGTCTCTTTCTGCTAACTAACTTGCTACACTGATTTGCATAGTATTTACATTACATCTCTGCCTTTCTTACTCTCTTTATAGAATGTATGAATTGCACTGGCTATACTGATATGAACGAGAGACTAGGTATCCTTGAGTCCAAGGTGAGTAAGCGTACAGCAATCAAATCGTTAATTAAAACAGTCCTACACAATAACATAATAAGTCATAATAAATTCTCAGAAAAGTCTTCTTTATGGCTCATCAGGGCAGAACACTGATCTCCCTTTGTTTTACATCAGGTCATGTTACTGGAGGAGGCAGACCCATCAACTCTTCCGTCCAGGCTCTACCGAGATGGGTCATCAGATAATGAAGTTGGAACACCCAAGCCCACACGGGCGACGTTCCCCTCCATCGGGCTACCAGGTGAGGGACTTCATTCACCCTCTGATGATCAACTATTCGGTTTTCTTCCTTCATAGTTTGACAGGGCACCGATTGTGTTACGGATTTCCTACTACGTTTTTGTGTGCCAGGATCTGATGTCTCTCAGGATGAGTTGTTAATTGATTTCCTCTACAAGGTGCCAGAGGCCCCCTTGGACCGGTTGGACCTGCAGGTGCAGCGGGACCTCCTGGACCCACCGGAGAGACAGGACTTATGGGGAAACCAGGACCCATGGGACCCAGAGGTATAAGTCTTAGACCTGAATGTGCTCTCATCCATACACTGTCACTTATCATCCATACACTGTCGCTAATCATCCATACACTGTCGCTTATCATCCATACACTGTCACTTATCATCCATACACTGTCGCTTATCATCCATACACTGTCACTTATCATCCATACACTGTCGCTAATCATCCATACACTGTCGCTTATCATCCATACACTGTCGCTAATCATCCATACACTGTCGCTTATCATCCATACACTGTCGCTAATCATCCATACACTGTCGCTTATCATCCATACACTGTCGCTTATCATCCATACACTGTCGCTAATCATCCATACACTGTCGCTTATCATCCATACACTGTCGCTAATCATCCATACACTGTCGCTTATCATCCATACACTGTCGCTAATCATCCATACACTGTCGCTTATCATCCATACACTGTCGCTAATCATCCATACACTGTCGCTTATCATCCATACACCATCACTTACAGTAGAAGCAACTTCACTCTGCGTGTTCACACATTGGATGAGCATTGTGTGTAAGGACAGCCATGTGTTGAGGCTGATTGTGCTGTTGTTTCCACAGGACCCCAGGGTCAGCAGGGAGTCCCAGGGCAAAGAGGTGTACCTGGGCCTCCGGGTCCGGCCTCTCCTTTCCCTCTCAGGGGAGACGTGTTTGGTTTGAGCGAGATGGGCCAACGTGAGTATCCCTGAACTATAATGAAAGACAATAATTACAGTTTTTTACAGTCGCTAGGACACATTTCCCAATACTTAGGTCACTTTTTCAAAACACAGTTCTCCAACCAACTGTCAGCTCGGCACAGCAGTTCATTTCACTTTCAAAATGCACTAAAACTACCAAATCACTTCATACATGTCTCAAATCAACTCATTCTTCCAGAACACTAGCAAAGGTCGACAGACAACAAACACACTTTGTCACCCACAAAACAATGACCTAAAAAACAC
Source organism: Novumbra hubbsi (assembly GCA_016801125.1). Classification (NCBI taxonomy): domain Eukaryota; kingdom Metazoa; phylum Chordata; class Actinopteri; order Esociformes; family Umbridae; genus Novumbra; species Novumbra hubbsi. Next base: position 9,879 of record JACXGK010013917.1, read on the forward strand.
TAACAGGTAGCATTATACAATGTTGTCTTGTGTAAAACAAGGACACATCTCTGTTTACAATTCACTGCAATATATGTTACTGGAATGAATCAGACATTTGCACTGAGTAATTCCAAAATACTAGAATTTGTATACACACCATCCACTGATACAGATACAATAGTAATGCAAAACTACTCAGCAGTTGTCTCCTTTTGTATCGAAATTGAAAGAGTAACACCTGTGTAGATGTTCATCTACAATGAGAATCAGTGATGGTTGGTCCAATTGTCCAATTGTTTTTATAGCATTTAATTTTAGGTTTCAAAATATATTTCATTACCATATTACTGTAGAATTGTAGCAAATTGATGTCTTATTCAGTTTTGTATCATGTTATTGTTTTGAACTTAAGTTTAACTGTTTTGAAAACAGTATGTAAGCATGTGCAAATTGACCTGTAAGTACACAGAGTTTTGGCGGTTGTTGTGTCAAAGTGAGAAAAGAATTAATGTAATTTGAAAGATGTAGTCATTGAATGCATTTTGTGCCAAAGCAATGATAATTGATCCTCAGTTTAGCCCACATATACTTCTGTTGTGCTCACTGTGTGAAGAGTTTTGAAAAAGTGACCTAAGTATTGGGAAATGTGTCCTAGCGACTGTAAAAAACTGTAATACCAAGAGCTGAAAGCCTTTAGAGGGCCTCCCATGTGGTGAATCATTCTAAGGCACTCTTTCATATCATCAGGCTGACAAGCACAGTCCAAGTTGGAGCCTTGAATGGGCCAGTAGCTCACAAATGGGCAATGTAAACAGGCCAGCCTTGCCTTGGATGCAAGGAGGCATCGTCAGCAGGTTTTCTGATGGCACTCTAGCGACTCCCTCCAGCAGCTTGAGAGACAGAAAAGCCAACGGAGGTTATCCTCCTTCACTCACATTGACCCATGTGACTAAGTGGTTTGGAAGAGCATTGTGGGAAATATCTGAATTGTGTGGATGACGTTCTACAGAAAGTTTCCAGCAATTTTCTACTCTCCCAAATGTGTTGGGAGCTGTTTTGATGCGACAGGGCTGTAGATACACTCTGATATTCTGAAATGGGGGAAGGCATCAAATCTAGGATAAAAGGCCAGAGACTGTGTATGAAGACCAGATTCATTTATATGTGGTTAATTCTGAAAGGGTTTCAGAACATTTAACCCTTTCTTACCATTGACAGTTTAGTTGTTTTGGAAGATATATTGTGTCAGAACAAGCTGTCAAAAATATTTGTATGGTAAGTTAGGGATTGCTGTCGATTAGCAACAGGGAAACATTGTCTATCAATTATTTTTATCAAACCTCTACCACCTGGTGAACCTTTCATTTAAGGAAGATATACAGTTCTGGAGTCTATTTACAGTAGAGCGCTGCCAGGTGTCCTATTAGTCCATATCTGGAAAGTCCATCAGTGGAACCGCGTTCTCTCCGGTAAAACAAGGAACCCTCTTTGGACAACAGGCAACAGGGCAGCTGAGAGCTGTAACACAGCCCGCTCAGACTTCGGTAGACTGAACCCTCTCAAGACCACAGGGAAAGTAACGGAGTACCTCACACCCAGTAATATCTATAATCATCAAGTCAAACATAAAGTTTGACTACAAACTACACCTGTGACTACATATGCTTAAATGTGTGTATTTGAGTGATACAACTGTAAGCTACAGAAGTCTGTCTTTTCAACCTCCATCTGAGACACTACCCGATTTTGGCCAGGAGAGGGAAGCATACTCCCACTCTGGGATGTTTATGAAAAGTTGTGTTTTATTACTGTGGTGGGCTGACTTTGGTTAAGCATGGGCTTGGCTGCTGCCTGCCTGCTGTATATATCAACCAATTTGTAACCTGTCAGCACAGCAGACAGAATCTGGCAATCCTGTGCCGCCTTGGTGCCAGAAACCTGTTCAATAAAATGGCAAGACGAGGCTTTCAAGTAAAGGCCTCTATGCTGCAGGGAGTTTGAGGTTAGTGAGAGGGTTACAGATGAGGTTGTCTGTGTGTGTGTGTGTGTGTGTGCGTGTGTGTGAAGTGGTGACGTTGACGGTGAGGTCATTGTGCACCAGGAATTGCAGTGCAGTTGCTCTCAAGGCATTTTGAGTTGATCTCTCTCTCCTGTGGGATGTTGAACTAGGACCAGAGCTACTACCCAGAGTATGACAACCTACCACCTAGGCTCTCATCTCCAATGTGTGACATCAATGTACGACCCAGAGTATGGCCCTACGTCAGTGACAACCTACCACCTAGGCTCTCATCTCCAATGTGTGACATCAATGTACGACCCAGAGTATGGCCCTACGTCAGTGACAACCTACCACCTAGGCTCTCATCTCCAATGTGTGACATCAATGTA
>JACXGK010013918.1:0-12391 GCA_016801125.1 Novumbra hubbsi
TTCAGTGGGGTCAAACGGTACAGAGGAAATAGGATGCCAAGCCTTCAGTGGGGTCAAACGGTACAGAGGAAATAGGATGCCAAGCCTTCAGTGGGGTCAAACGGTACAGAGGGCCAGTGAATGAAAGGTCAACCTAGCCCTGAAATGGCAAGGAAAACACCATGTAGTTTTCCCAGAATATCCTGTTCATAGCCATACTGACCTTTAAACAAATTGAAGTATATTATTATAGAACTCTAATAATAACCAAGTAAACCTGGCCTGCAACCCAGAGGGACTCACCAGACATGGAGCTGTGCCACCAGGAACCAGGAGTTGAGCGTGTCGGGCAGGGAGCATTCTGTGAGGAACAGGGGCATCAGTCAAGATGGCATGGTACGTTGGTCACTCACGGTTAATGAATACATCCAGATATGCTTTCATGAAGGAAACTCCATTCCAATCCACTGAACTCTGAGGTTTTGGTGATTTTACTGAACTGATGCATTCATGGATTGTCCTTAGGAAAACGGAAGGGAATGCTTAGAAGTTCATGTAGATGTTAACCTCTCACCAGAATGTGGTCAGACACAGGTCAATAGACAGAAGAAAGGGAGTCACACAACAGTTGGTAAGAAAAGATAAGGAACACATTTAAATTCAAAGCAAGACTGTGCAAATATCTTGTCCCCACCTAATGTTGTATTGTTAGCTTCTTCAGGGACTGTTCACTGTTACCTTAGTGACTGATTTTATTTCTCTCCTTGCATGTAAATGAATTAATCTGGATTGTGCCAAGATTATTTTGTTTCTGTACATACTTCCTAAAGGGTTCTAATTCAATAGAATTGCCATAACACAGAGTTTTTGGCCTCTCTAGAGCTTCTCTAACAAGTCTTCTTGGTTGAGGGTTTCATTGTGAATGACAGCCTTTTCCTGGCATTCTCTGGGTCGTGTGATGCGGCTTCCGCTTCCTGATTGCAGATCCAGCTGTGCTCACTGGGATATCCAAACACGTGGATATCATTTTGTAACAGGACTGTCAGAATGTTCCTAAAACTAGATTAGAACATTTTCCATAATTGTAAAATGGAATGGATTTCAAACCAGCAGACTTTTCCCTGAGCTGGCCAAACTAAGTAAACCGTTCTGACTTGGTCCCCCATGGGAATCAAACCGCAACCTCAGGTATAGCAAGCGTTATGCTCTACCAACTGCTATGGCAGTGAACTTTGGGCCCTCAGGCGGCACTACGTTAAAAACAGACAAGATTATGTTGTGGAAATCACTGCTGAGGTCAGGGATGCTGCATCCTACAACCTGAAGAAGAGGAACCATCCAGCATGTTATCAGCTGACAGTTCAGAAGCCAGCATCTGGGATGGTATAGGGGGGCGAAATAATGCACATGGCCTGGGTGACTTAAACATCTGTGAAGGCACCATCATTGCTGAGCAATATATACAGGCTTTGGAGAAAAATATGCAGCCATCCAGAAAACATTTTCCAGGGAAGGCCTTCCTTTATTCAGCAAGACAATGCCAAACCACACTCTGCACATACTTCAACAGCATGGCTTTGTAGTTTGGGTGCAAAACATGGCCTGTTTGCAGTCCAGACCTGTCAGCCATCAAAAACATTTGTTGCATTATGAAACAAAAAATAGCCTGAAATGTTTAACAGCTAAAATCCTACATCAAGCCAAGAATGGGAAAGCATTTCACTTTCAAAACTAGAGAAATTGATCTCCTTAGTTCCCAAATGCTTACAGGGTATTGTTAATAGAAGGGGTGATGCAACAAAGTAGTAAACATGCCCCAGTCCCAAAAAGTGTTGAAACGTGCTGTGGAATTAAATTGAAACAAAATATTTGGATTAAAAGTCTTTATTTATATTATACACAGCGTCCCAACTTTTTGGAAAACAGGGTTGTCCGTGCAATTCGTCTAATACAGCATTCTTCTACAATGTATGGTGAAAGTACTAGCCCACACATGTATTTCCATTGTGGTAAAAAACTGTGAATCACTGATCTATGATTCCACTAAATCCATCCATTGAATGCCAAATATTGCAAGGTTTAGCTGTTTAGAGTATTTCATAATGGCATATATCAAGGTGTAGCTGTTTAGAGTATTTCATAATGGCATACATCAAGGTGTAGCTGTTTAGAGTATTTCATAATGGCATACATCAAGGTGTAGCTTTTTAGAGTATTTCATAATTGCATACATCAAGGTGTAGCTGTTTAGAGTATTTCATAATTGCATACATCAAGGTGTAGCTGTTTGGAGTATTTCATAATTGCATACATCTTGGATAAATGCACTTAAGTGTGTACAGGCTTGTGGGGCGAGAGCTTCAATTTCACCAAGAAGTTTTTTAAGTTTTTATGGCGCTTGGGTGTAATAATGAATACAAATGTATAAAGGGTGTTCCTACCATTACCACCACAAGTACTTTGGCACCACATTATATGAGTCAAGCATACAATATGGACATGTTTCTCATTCTACTGTTATGTAGCGTATGGACTGTGAAATGTAGATAGGAAGATAGGCTCCCATTCTCAGGGGATGAAATCTGAGTTTACAACATAAGAGATTTATACAGGCAAATACTTACTTTCAAAGAATTCATCATAGTTGATTCTCTCTACACAACATGTGTACATTCGCAGGGCAGCAATCTTGATTTTCTGAAAAATAAGAATTGATAACAAAATATAGGTCAACTATGACACAACATTGTTACTCCTGTAAGAGGTATTACAATTTTTTGAAGGTTTTTATAATTTACTCAGAGATAATAACTGTCTGGAATTCAATATGCACAGGCAGCATCTCAGGGGCAAACAAGAATGTCTTCAACATGTACATGTGCTCCTACATTTAAAAAGGTAGAGCTCTTGCACCTTTGACATCATTGGTAGAATTGTTGATCCATGACAAATCTGACACTACTACTGCCACGGTGACGTTTAGTCGGGTGTTTTTCACTGCAATCATCTCCTAACTCTTTTGGTTGTGGCATAGGTTAATTAATTGTTGGTTATCTGGACTACAGCTGTGGTGTTGTCAATAACCTGATGATGGGAGTTTGTGTTGCACAGAGGCACGCAGTCACAGACGAAAAAGTGTAGTGGGATTAGGACAGACCCCTGGAGAGTCAGTGATTTGAAGGTGTTGTTGCTAACCCTCAAGGCCAGCCCATCAAGAAGTCCAATATACAGCTGCATAGTTTGCTTTCCAGAACCAGTGGTCTGTGCCAAGCTATGAGGGGAAAAGTGTTAAATGCAGTGAATAAACAAAAATGATCTTAAGTGTTCGTCTTTTACTAGTGTGTTGCTAATATGGAAATAGCATCGGTCATGATCTGATGTGACAGTTGGAAAATTGGTGGGTCTATGGATCCCGGCAATCTGCCTTCGACGTGGGCCAAAATATAAAGTTGAGTGCTACAGGGCTTTGTTTTTCTTGAGCACAGGCAGTGCTGGCCTCCATAAAGCAATCGAAATTACAACTCGGGACAGGCTGAAGACATTCCTAAGGAAACCTTCCAGTTATTTCTTACATTTCATTTCAATACAAACACATTTAAAGACAACACATCAAATGTTAAGTGAGAAATGTATTTTTTTTTTTATTTAATGGAGAAATACATGTCCATTTCAAATTTTATGCCAGCAACATTTTTCAAAACAGTTGGGGCAGGGGCATGATTAACACTGTTTTGGAAGTGAAACGTTTACCCATTCTAGCATTTGGGTTCCCCTTTGCCATGTTTTCTGGTTTGATAACATAGCAAATGTTTTCAATGGGTGACAGGTCTGGACTGCATGCATACTGTTGTAGTGTTGTATTGTCTGCTCTTCAATCCATCGCTGCCTGCACCTGCCCCCCTGTCCAGCATCTCTACTCTGGATGGTTCCGACTTAGAATATGTGGATAACTACAAATTCCTAGGCATCTGGTTAGACTGTAAACTCTCTCCAGACTCACATCAAACATCTCCGATCCAAACTTAAATCGGGTTTCTATTTCGCAACAAAGCATCCTTCATTTATGCTGCCAAACACACCATTGTAAAACCTTCCTATTGATTCTTGACTTTGGCGATGTCATTTACAAAATAGCCTCAAATACCCTACACAACCAACTGTACGCTGTCTATCACAGTGCCATCCGTTTGGTCACCAGTGCCCCTTATACCACCCACCACTGTCCCTTATACCACCCACCACTGTCCCTTATACCACCCACCACTGTCCCTTATACCACTCACCCCTGTGACTTATACGCTCTTGTTGGCTGGCCATCTCTTCATACTCGTCGCCAAACCCACTGGCTCCAGGTCATCTACAAGTCTCTGCTAGGTAATACCCGCCTTATTTCAGTTCACTGGTCACCGTAGCAGCACCCACCCGTAGCACGCGTTCCAGCAGGTATATCTCACTGGTTACCATAGCAGCGCCCACCCGTAGCACACGTTCCAGCAGGTATATCTCACTGGTTACCATAGCAGCACCCACCCGTAGCACGCGTTCCAGCAGGTATATCTCACTGGTTACCATAGCAGCACCCACCCGTAGCACGCGTTCCAGCAGGTACATCTCACTGATTACCATAGCAGCATGCGCTTAAGCAGGTATATCTCACTGGTTACTGCCAAAACCAATTCCTCAATTGGCCGCCTCTCGTTCCAGTTCTCTGATGCCGATGACGGGAACAAACTGCAAAATACACTCAAGATGGAGACGTTTACCTCCATCACTAGCTTTAAGCACAAGCTGTCAGAGTTGCTCATAGATCACTGCACCTGTACATAGACCATCTGTAAACAGCCCATCCATTCTACCTCATTCCCATACTCATTCTATTTATTTTAAATTGCTCATTTGCACCCCAGTATCTCGTCTTGCACTTTGTCTTTTGCATATTTTTATCATTCCAGTGTCTAATTGCTCTATTGTAATTATTTTGCACTACGACTTATTTATTGCTTTACCTCCCTTATCCTACCTCATTTGCACATGCTGTATAACGACTCATCTCCGTTATTATTGATTGTACAGTGGGTCAAAAAAGTCTTTAGTCAGCCACCAATTGTGCAGGTTCTCCCACTGAAAAAGATGAGAGGCCTGTAATTTTCATCACAGGTACACTTCAACTATGACAGACAAAATGAAAAAAAAAAAAAAAAAAAAAATCACATTGTTGGATTTTTTATGAATTTATTTGCAAATTATGGTGGAAAATAAGTATTTAGACACCTACAAACAAGAAAGATGTCTGGCTCTCACAGTCCTGTAACTTCTCCTTTAAGAGGCTCCTCTGTCCTCCACTCGTTACCTGTATCACTGGCACCTGTTTGAACTTATCAGTTTAAAAGAGACCTGTCCACAACCTCAAACAGTCACACTCCACTATTGCCAAGACCAAAGAGCTGTCAAAGGACACCAGAAACAAAATTGTAGACCTGCACCAGGCTGGGAAGACTGAATCTGCAATAGGTAAGCAGCTTGGTGTGAAGAAATCAACTGTGGGAGCAATTATTAGGAAATGGAAGACATACAAGACCACTGAATCGCCCTCGATCTGGGGCTCCACGCAAGATCTCACCCCGTGGGGTCACCTAATGTGCAAATGGCAATAATGATAAGGTAGCATGTGCACAGCAGGAAGTCTATCGTCGAAACCCAGAGTTCAGCAGGGTAACAGTAGCTGGGAAGAAACTGTTCCTAAGCCGGCTGGTGCGAGAATGAAGAGACCCGTACCGCTTGCCAGATGGCGAGTTTGTGACTCGGGTGTGAGGGGTCCTTGATGATGCCACAAGCTCTCCGCAGACAGCGCTTGTGCTGGAGGTCTTTGATGGTAGGGAGCTGGACACCAATGATGCGCTGGACGGTTTTCGCCACCCGCTGCAAGGACTTCCGGTCGGCCGCAGAGCACCCATTGTACCAAACTGTGGCACAGTTAGTCAGGATGCTCTCGACTGTACAGCGGTAAAGGTTTACCAGGATGTTTGTAGATAGGCGGGCTTTCGTTAACTTCCTTAAAAAGTACAGGCGCTGCTGCACCTTTTTTTTTTTACCAGGCTTGAGGTGTTGAAGGACCAGGAGAGGTCCTCGGAGATGTGGACACCCAGGAATTTGAAGCTGGCCACACGTTCCACCGTGGTCCCATCAATGAAAACTGGGGCATGGATGCAGCCTTTAGACTTCCTGTAATCCACAATCAGTTCTTTGGTCTTCTTGGGGTTGAGGGCCAGGTTGTTGTCTGCGCACCAAGCCACAAGGAACTTGACCTCCTCTCTGTAGGCTGACTCATCATTGTCGCTGATCAGACCAACCACCGTAGTGTCGTCCGCAAACTTGACGATGGTGTTGGAGTTGTGCAGAGGAACGCAGTCATGGGTGAAAAGAGAGTACAGTAGTGGGCTAAGCACACAGCCCTGTGGGACACCAGTGTTCAGGGTCATGGTGGAGGAGGTCAGGTTGTCTAACCTGACAGACTGGGGTCTGTTGGTAAGAAAGTCCAGAGTCCAGTTGCAGAGAGAGGGGCTGATCCAAAAGTCGTGGAGTTTGGTAACAAGTCTAGAGGGGGTGACCGTGTTGAACGCCAAGCTGAAGTCGATGAACAGAATCCTTACATAAGAGTTGGTTTTGTCCATGTGGGTCAGGGCAGAGTGAAGAGTAGTGGAGATGGCGTCCTCGGTAGACCTATTAGGGCAGTAGGCATACTGGTGTGGGTCCAAAGTTTGAGGGAGGCAGGACCTAAAATGAGCCAAGACCAGTCTTTCGAAGCACTTCATGATCGTGGGGGTGAGTGTGACAAGTCGGAAGTAATTTAGGCTTGACGCAGTCGACAGCTTCGCCACTGGCACAATTGTTGTGGTCTTAAAGCACGTGGGGACAACCGCTTGGGACAGTGACAGGTTGAAGATGTTCACGAAGACCCCAGCCAGCTGCCCAGCAAATTATCTAAGCACACGCCCAGCAACACCATCAGGACCAGCTGCTTTGCGTGCTTTCACCCTGCTAAGTGCAGAAGACAAGTCCATGATGGACAGACTGAGGGGGACGGCATCTGGGTTGAGCTTAAATTTTGTGGCTGGGTCTTTGTTGTCCCTGTCGAAGCGGGTGTAGAAAGTGTTCAGCTTGTTGGTGAGGGAGACATCAGTGGCTGAGGGGGGGGGTGTTTAGGTCGGTAATCAGTGATGGCTTGAATGCCCTGCCACATGAGTCGAGGGTCAGAGTTGTTGTAGAAATGCTCCTCAGTCCTCAGTTTGTGGGCGTGTTTGGCCATCATGATGCCCCTTTTCAGGTTGGCCCTGGATGTGTTGTAGGCCTCCGTATCTCCGGATCTGAAAGCAGCAATGCGTGCCTTTAGCAGCAGTCTGACCTCTTTGTTCATCCAAGGCTTCTGGTTGGGGAAGGTCTTTATTTGTTTACAGGTGGTGACATTGTTGGTGCAGGTGTTGATGTATTCCAGGACAGATGATGCATATGTATCAATGTCAATATGGGAGTCAGTGGTAGCCTGAGTGGCAAACAAACTCCAGTCTGTCTGTTGAAACTGGTGCTGTAGTGATAAGTCTGACCCCTCAGGCCACACTTTGCCTGTCCTCACTGTAGGTTTCACACGCTTGATGACGGGTAAATACTTGGGAAGCATGGGAAGTGATAGGCGATCAGACTGACCCAGATGGGGGAGGGGTGTGGCTTTGTAAGCCTCAGGAATGTTCGTGTACACATGGTCTAGTGTATTGTCTCCCCTTGTGGGGCAGGAGACATTTTGAAAGAATTTGGGAAAAACTGTTTTCAAGCTGGAATGCTTTAGCATCAGGTGGAATGTAGGCTGCGGCAACAACAATGGACGTAAACTCCCGAGGCAGGTAAAAGGGTCTGCAGTAATTCCAGTGGTTGTAAATGTTGAACGCCTGGCTGTGCCAGGTGAATATACTAATAACAATAAGATAAACTACTACTAATTTACAAAAACTGGAGAGACGCTGAGCATCGCGTTGCGCACGCGCCGCCATCTTGCTTTCTTAATAATTGGAAGTCAGGTTCAGGCGAAGCGGTAGACCTAACAACTAATACTAAGTACACACCAACAAAATAGTATAATACACATTGAAATGTTTAATATATGAACAATTATGGTGTTTAAATAAGTATACGACTAGCCCTCATCTTTAAGCTATAGATGGAACATACCTGGCAGAAATAAAAATATTCCAACCATAATCATCAAAATGAGATTGCCTTGCAATGTTTGTAATACAAGAAATAGACCACTAGTACAATGTTAGTTGGTACACTGGTCATTTTAATAATATTATGTGAACATAATGACCCAAAAACTGCATTAGTATTTGCTATATGCCATAACAAAGTTGGTATTATCCAGGGTTTTGCCTGCATTTAAAACTTATCACAGACTCTGTGTGGCGGCATGGAAAAACATGATTTTGTGCTTGTAAATAAAATACCAGCAAAAAACTGCAGCTAACATGGAAAAAATATTTCCATTACAGCATTGTTGCCAAGTCAGCCTTTACAACACAATTATGCTATTCTTAATGGGCTTGGGAAGGTACGTTTTTGCTGGAGTCCGGGGGAGAATAGCAGTTTGCTGTCAATAAAATTTGGCACCTTGCACATGGGTCCTGACATTGCAGAGACTTCAAGTGACTTTCAGTAGCCTAGAATTACAGATTTATAAAAAAAATACTAAAATGAAGATGGGAGAAAACTGAAGATGACTAGTGAAAAGAGCTCCAGATAAGGATATGTACTGTTAACAAAAACATTATATATGCAATATACAGTGTAACAAATGATATAATACAAGGGAACACTTGTTCCCTTGTATTACACACACACACAATAGGGTATCAAAGAACTAAACATACAAAAGATAAACTTTTTACTGTACATTGTGTAATTCGTGATGTAACAGTCATTGTAAAACAAAATCAACAAACGATTGAGGGATGGATTTAAATGTAAAAAGTAAACAATCAAAATCACAGGCTGTTTCAACTTTCATCACAGCCAATCACAAGTAGTTTGTTTGGCCCTCAAGTGCCTGTATGCACTCCCAACAACGTTTGGGCATGCTCTTAATGAGACTGCTGATAATAACCTAGATCAGGGCATCAGCGAGCTCCTGGACAGTTAGTGGAGCTACTTGGTGGTGTCGGATGCACTGATATATAATACCCCAGAGGTTCTCAGTTGATTTCAGGTCTGGGGAACGTGAGGACCAGTAAATGGTAACAATGCCTTCGTCATCCAGGAACTGCCTACACGCTCTGGCCACATGAGGCAAGGCATTGTCCTGCACCAGGAGGAACCCAGGGCCCACTGCACTAGCAAAAGGTCTGATGATGGATCTGAGGACTTCATCCATGTACCTATCAGCAGTCAGAGTAGCGTTGGCTACTCTGGAGGTCTGTGCAACTCTCCAAGGATATGCCTCCCCAGACATTCCCAAACGGGTCATTGTGGATGATGCTGAAAGCAGCAAAACGTTCAGTGCAGCATCACCCAATTCATATCTGACACATGTGCTCAGTGTGAACCTGCTCTCATCAAGAGAACAAGCCGCCAATGGCGGATCTGCCAATTCTGGTGTTCTCTGGTGAATGCCAATCAAGCTGCACTTTGTTGGGCTGTGAGCACAGGTCCCACTAGAGGACGTTGGGCACTCAGAGTCCGTTTCTGAAAGTTTGGATGGAAACCCACTGGAGATCATTTTGTAGGACACTAGCTAACGGGACAGATTGATATCCCGGTTTAATTAACTCTGTTCAATACACTGCTTATTTTGAGCCATGTATTTATGTCACTAACAACATAAATAAAAATTACAAAACATTGGATTGGCAACAGAGCCAAGTTCAGCTGAAGAAAAGCGAGAGAAAGAGATAACCTTTTGTGGCGTAAAGGATGGAGAAAAATATGACAAGGCTGCAATTAATAAATCTTTGTTTCGTTTTAACAGTCAATATAAACAAAAACATAGTATAACAACAACAAAAAACAACAATGATACTGACTGTGATTAATGATAAAGGTAAAGTGTATTTTTCAAAATATGTGATATGTTAAGAATAAATATTTTGCTTGTATATTTGGGTTGTAGCATGCATTAGCTGCTCAAGTGGACATAGACAACAGGGCAGATTGAAGATTATCGTAGTATTTTCTAAGTGTGTAGCCAGAGACATAAGGTAAATTCGTCCAACAGAGCGTGTGGGAGCACGGTTTGGGGTACCACCTTCACATATTCTTGAGCCAGGAAAAACCCTGATTAACCTCAACAATGAATTACTGTAAATTGTAGTGGGTGAACATTTGAGTTGGTGAAAATAGAAGCATTTACCCATTTGTTGTATTTCAGAGGTCCAGTGAAGCCCATGGCTTCGATGAGTTTGGTAAAGGCGCCCACCTCCTCTTCAGTGGCCGCCTGGGGGGTTTCCTTCACATTAAAGCGCTGGGAAGGGAGAGAGGAACCCACAGATCAAGGACCAGTGTACATTGAGAGTATTACCCTCTACTTACTTAATAGCTACAATAAAGAGTTGGGGGTTTTCAGGTTAAAGCTAGGAGTCCCCATTATGCAATGTTATCAAGATAAATGTGGAGTCAATTAGGCTGGACATTGTTTTTGCTATACATTTGTTAATCCGCACACGTGAACCTTGGAATTACGATATGCCGGTCATTTTCCTATAATTTCCAAAACATGCACATTGTAGAGTCAGATTCACAGAACCAGACATATAGTTTGTGAACAGGTAATACAGGCAACTGCTTGGGGCCCCAGGCCGTTAGGTACCCCTGAAGGCTGACAAACTCCACTGCAATGTGTCAATCGCACACCTAAACAACCAAAGGATGACTTGCAGTGACAGTTCAGTAGGAAACCTCCCTAAAGGCACCCCACAATCATGCCCCAGACCCAACTACATCTGATTGAAGTTGTACCTGTGGGAAGATTACCAGCCGATCTCTACTGTGTAGCTAAATGACCTAGCTTGGTACTAGCCAGCTATCTAGCTCACGAACAATGATGTTGGGAGAAAAGCAGCCAACCATCCCGAGTATCTTGCTTACATCTAACATTCTGACTGAAATTGTGGATTCTAACCGCACGCAACCAGGGCTAAGATGCATTCAGAGAGAAATAATTTCAAGAGGCACTGCCGTCTTTCAAATCTGTGTTGTAGGAACATTTGTTTGCATTCAATATGACAACGAGGGTAAGAAGACACAAACAAAGTACAGTCTGCAAGCACTGCTTTGCCACTCCTAACACGATGACGTCATTCATACCAAAACTGCACTGTTACAGTGACCCACAAACTGCAACACACACTGAACCGTGGACCCAGTGTACCGTTGCATCCCTAAACTACACAGCATGGGGTGTTCATTGTAATTGCGGCAAGGATTGGATTCCAATAAGTGCCAGTCTTACAAAGTTAAAATCTAAGACAAAAAGAGCTGCAGGTGTACAATAGATTTGTGTTTTGCATCATTCATTTTTTTATCAATATAGTAAAGCAACATAAATGCAATCACTGTAAAAGTCGGTACAATTACACTAGCTAGCTAGCTAACTATCCTAATTGTGCAGGGTCTTTTATTTAAACACACTTCCAAGTTTTCTGAGTATCAATGACAAACAAATACGATTACGCATATGATTATGACAAGACTGGCCCACCCATACTGGTGAACAAACCCACATACCTGTGAAGTGCTGTGAATCGTCCGGCACTGTGTTAGGAAGGGAGATGGTGCGGTAGCATCTACCAACCGGCAAGCAATTAAAGTTTTTACAAGACAGCCTTCTTGCTCTAATGCCTAAAAGAATGACAGAAGTAAGGAAGCATTAGGCAAATCCAATCAAGGCAATGTCAGTTCCAGTTAGGCCAAACAACAAATCCTGTTGGAGAGGTTTGCAATGCAATTAGACAACTCGTGCAAGCAGCACAATACCCATCAGAAATTATTTAAGACATCAAAAGTTGTGATATTTTCAAGTTAGCCATCTGTGATGTCACAATGCATTTATGGAGAAAGTTCACCCAAATGACATTGATGACAATACCTGGGCAGGAGTTCATGGACTAGTTAGCCATCTGTGATGTCACAATGCATTTAGGGAGAAAGTTCACCCAAATGACATTGATGACCATACCTGGGCAGGAGTTCATGGACAAGTTAGCCATCTGTGATGTCACAATGCATTTAGGGAGAAAGTTCACCCAAATGACATTGATGACAATACCTGGGCAGGAGTTCATGGACAAGTTAGCCATCTGTGATGTCACAATGCATTTAGGGAGAAAGTTCACCCAAATGACATTGATGACAATACCTGGGCAGGAGTTCA
>JACXGK010013919.1:0-12226 GCA_016801125.1 Novumbra hubbsi
GGGGGGGGGGGGGGGGGGGGGGGGGGGGGGGGGGTCTGATGGAGGAAAGCCCAATACAAGAAGAAGGAGGGAGCGAAGGCAGGGAGCGAAGGCAGGGAGCGAAGGGAGGGAGCGAAGGGAGGGAGCGAAGGCAGGGAGCCAGGGGGGAGCGAAAGGGAGGGAGCGAAAGGGAGGGAGCGAAGGGAGGGAGCGAAGAGTAAACCCCTTAATAAACTCCAGACAGTTACCACTCCAGGACATACACTGCTTGAAGCCCAAGACGAACGTGCGGACATGACCTGGCGCGCAGGAGACCCACGACGTGTTGTCATGGCACCAAACGGACACCCCGACTCAACTCACTTTTTTGTTTTTGCCTCGACACGGAGGAGGCCCTTACCCAGCATGCCTTAGCGGTCCCTGTCAAATCAAGAGAGAGATTGAGAGACAATGTCTGTGCCCTGAATGGTGTTCTTACTCCCTGTATTGTACACTTCTTTGTGCTATGGAGCCCTAAAGTAGTGCACTACATTGACAATACGTTGCCTGCTAGGGTGCCATTGATTCTAGCCACGGTGGAACATGATTTAGTCCCTTTTAGTCCCTTCCACTTAAATCCGCTTAGCCTTACACAACACAGACTGTCTTGACTCTCCTCACCCGGAGGCCTCAGGCTTTCAAAACTGAAATTCAAGATGGCCGCCTCCACTGTGTCAGCGTCATGATAATCTCTAAGTGAAACAGAGCCTCCGGAACACGTTGACTGTGAATACAGGGATTAATTTCCAAGGCTGGATATTGAAAAGTTTGCGCCGTGTTTCCCTTCCCCATGGAATAAAGCTACTTAAAGTGCGATATGTATTTCAGAGGCAAAATGTTTCTGAATGGTTTTATCTACCATTGCGTAATGTAGCTGGAGAGCTTTAACACAAGCCAAATGGTTGTCTATCCCTGGCCTTGAAGAGTTTCAACTATATCAGTCTTTAATAACCCTCGCTTATGAAGGGTTCACACCCAATCATTCATGTGTAAATTGGCGGGATAGCAGGAAAGTTTTAGAGGGTAAAGGAGGGAGAAAGAGAGAGATGGAGTGGAACGAGAGAGGATAGACAGAGTTTAGATCTATGCGTGTGTGTACTTTTTTTAGTATATGTGGGAGCGCTACATTTCCTGATTTTAAGTATAAAGCAAACCCTTGTACCATGGAAGCTGTGTTTCTAACATTTTAATGAATACACCATACCATTCCTATATAGACACAATTTCCCTTTCTCTCTTTCTCTCTTTCTAAGTCTCTCTGTCTATGTTTCTCTCTTTCTTTTTCTTCTCTTTCATTCACTCTCTCTGTACTCCCTTTAAGACAACTACATTTAATGATCAATGTAAAGTGTTATGCTGGGTTTTTTCCCCCATGAATCTGTTATTTATGTCAGTATTATTTAAGACAGTAAGTTGAATAATGGTAGCACATTATAATTTATGATTTTCTTCGCTGACAAGGAGGGTTGTTTTATATTCATACAGCTACTTGTGTGAAATGAACCAATGTCTCCGGCTTTTCAACCTAATGTCTCAAACCCGATGTCGGCAGCAGGCCCTTAATTGTTTTGGCCTTTCTGGTTCCCTTCTGGTTCCCTTCTGGTATCCTTCTGGTATCCTTCCGGTATCCTTCCGGTATCCTACTGGTAGCCTCTAAATACATTTGGAGTTAAGAGAACAGCCTCTTGGGTTTATGGCCAAGGTTTGTCAACAACTTGACTTGTGATAAACCTCTCCCAGTAAATGGAGGATGGGGCCGGTTGATGGATTCTTGTTACGGGCAGACTTACAGCTAAGGCAGGCTTGACCCAGACTTATAGCTAAGGCAGGCTTGACCCAGACTTATAGCTAAGGCAGGCTTGACCCAGACTTATAGTTAAGGCAGGCTTGACCCAGACTTATAGGCTAATCAGCAATGCATTGTGTGTGTGTGTTTGTGTGTCTGATTTAATTTATTTAAAACATTTGGACTTGTGTGTGTGTGTGTGTGTTAGAAAGTATTTATCCGAGACGGAGAGATGGGGATGGAGCAGAAGGCTGTTCTCCACGTTCAACCACATTTCCCTCCCATATTAACATTTCAGTCATTCAACAGCGGACGGGATGTTCATATTGTAATTCCACTCCTTTACCGGCTGGAAAGCTTAGCTTCGCACTGGCATTTATTTCATGCCCAGTTAAATCGAGAATAGGGAAACAGTAATTTGATTTGGCATTGGCAGATAGCATCGGTACCCGATCTCGTTCTGTGACCCCGTCCATTTCCTGGGAGCCGTTTTGATAGCTAATCATTTTAGCGACGCAGCACGGGTAATGAGCCCATTGAGGTCCATAAAGATTTGTTTTGGGGTGTCAGTTTTCCGGGTGTGAAGTGAAGGGTAAAAGTATAACCAAGTAATGATCCCATTGATGCACCGTGAGATCAGTTACGGGGGAGACATCTTTCACAGTATGAAATCTCCACAGCCTCATCTCAGTGGGATTGTGAAAACAAGTATTTTAATGTAGTTATTTACTACCCTGTAATTGGCCAAACGAGTGGGGGAAGCTTGAGCTGAGAGTTTCTGCTGACCGAGCTGTGTGATCCCGGGATTCAACGGGACACCAGAGAAATCAGGAGGAGCACTGTTTCGATGACGAACAGTACCTCAGCGTGCACTTCAGTCTGACCCCAGCTCCCGCCCCCCTTCCCCCACGGGACATAAGCTCTTGCTGCATAAAAACTAGGGACTGGAGGGGGGGTGGCTGATTCAGAGACACCGTGGCTCTGTCTAAAGGGGCGTTGGAGACATAGCGGTGTCCTCCCCGCGGAATGCGCCCATGCCGGATTACACTTAACCATAGACTGATGCGCGTGAAAGCGAGGGTAGTTAGGTGGTCTGCTGGACCACGCTGGGACACAAGCTAGTAAATATTGGACGTGGTGTCTTCTCACCGTGCCACTTACCCAAGCCATGTTTACACCCGGGCATTTAGGTTCATGGGTCATTTTCACAAGTTAGGATTAGTGTAAGAGGTACAGTAGGTTAAGGGTTAGTGAAAATAGGAATTTGAATACAGAGATATTGTTTAATGTCTCAATAGGGACAGCATATAGTAGTTCTGTGTGCGTGTGTCCATTTGTTTGTGTGTCTGTGTAGCCTGCCACGTAAACACCTCATCATAACTAGGGAACTCCAGGGACCATTAAACCCCAGACATGGTCCACTAACCGCTAATGAGCCTCCCTGTCACAGTGTAACACGTCAAACCAGGCTAGCGCCATGCCAGCGTTAGCGACAGTCGCTAGCGCCTACACGCGGATAGTGACAACTGTTAAGATGACGACGGACGCTAATGTCAGCGCATGATGTTAGCGCCCGGCGCCCTTACCGTTGGCATCCGACAAACTGGAACTAATGTGGATGATGACGAAGGGAGCTAATGTTAGCATTAGCGGTTAGCTGCCTAGGGAGTTAGGGACGACGCTAGGCTAATTTGAGCTAGTGCCTCATTAGGACACAACCGGCAGACAGCAGCGCCAACAGAGTTCTGCTTCTGCTGTGTAACAAAGGCTGGATGAAAACTCTGGCAATGCTGACTGTGCGGCTCTGTGGTGATCTAAGACTGACTCCTGACCCATAGCCCGGCTAAATGAGCAGCTGTTCGACACCTCGTTAGGCAAAATCGTACATATGGAAGCCTTGAGGCCTGTATGCAAATTAAATGTTGCTGTGTAAATATCCAAAACAGGGACCAATAGACATTGTTTAAACATGACGGAAACGCGTGTTTTGTGGGTCTACACACACACACTCACAAATACCCGCATTTATGCGTTGCGTTGCCCTCTGTGTCTTGCTGAATTCATGCTCGTTATCAATGACTCATAAATATGCCTATACATCTGCTGCTTTACTCTTGAATAATTCAACAGTCATTTTTGTGTGTGTGTTTTGTGTGCTGATGTGTGTGTGAGTGTTTGTTTACGTGTGTATTTCTGTGCATAGCAACAGTTGTTTTTCCAGTGTATAGGTCCACAGTCACATGCCGGCATGTTCTACCTACTCCAGGTATTTGGTAGACTGGATACATTTGGGGACTGTCTTCCGTACACAGAGTAAGCCAAGTCCACAATGTATAACACATTCTTATAGTGTATATTGTTTGAGGCTATTTATTTTATAGGGTGTAGTCTTTAGAGTTTTAATTGATAGGGTGTGGTCTATAGAGATTCATTGTCAAGGGTGTTGTCTATAGTGTTTCTCAGGCACACACACCCACACCTAATAGGCACACACCTGAGAGCATACAAACCGCCATGATAATATACCATTGCGGATGTCGTACATCACATTGTTACACTATGGCGTATGTCATCAAAGACATGGCAAATGTGTGTGTGTGTGTGTGTGTGCATTTCCATTTGCGCTGGTGTGTGTGTGTTGTGTGGGACTGGGCAGGGTTGCGCGTGTGCCGTGACTTATCCCTGTCGTAATCTCCCTTGAGCTCACTAAACCTGAGTCAGTCCGTAGTTATGTGGTGACATTAAGAACCTTTTATACGCGCGTCCACCTCATTGGAAATCAATACGTGACATATTGATTACCGTGTCCAATCACGTTCTTCCCTGTGGCTCTACTACGGAAATTCAAAGAGGGCTCATGGATCCCCTCCTCTAACCACACTCTTCCTCTTCGTCCCCTCACCCCCTTACCCTCTAATTTGCCTTTTCTAACCCTCTCCCCTTCCCTCTCTCCCTCTTCATATCTCTCTCTCAAAATTAAATTCAAAGGGGCTTTGTTGGCAGGGGAAATGTGCTCACATTGCCCAAAAAAAATAATCATCAAAACATTTCGGTAAATAATACAAATGTCTCGCTCCCTCTCCCTTCTTTTGCCCAGACTGCCCAGCTGCCATGACAACTGAGGAGGAGGGTCCCGGAGCAGAGGGGGGCGTGGCCATCTCTGTCAGCGCCGGAGACGAGGCGCCCCTCCCCCGCCGCGGCCCCTCCCCCGAGATGGTGGAGGGGGTGGACGAGTGGCGGCTGGAACGAAGGAGGGAGGGGTCGATCGAGGAAGAGCGAGCGCCGAGCGAAGACGAGGAGTGTGACGGCGACGAGGAAGAGGACGACGACGTCAGCACGCTGATTGTTCCGTATCCTGAGCTGGCGCCGGTCGTCTTCTTCTGTCTCAGCCAGACCACGTTCCCCAGGAGCTGGTGCATAAGTGTCGTGTCAAGCCCATATCCTTTCACACTACGCCCTTTGACCTCCGACCTCTTAGCTGTCATTACCTTTGCCTTTCACCCCTGCCGCTCTGCTTGTTCTGAACTATGATGTGACCTCTAACCTCTTGCCTGTCATAACTTTAGGACTTATTACATTAATCACTGGCAACGGGGCCGGCTGGCTTCTTAGTGCACTTAGTCAGAGTGGAAGACGCATTTGTTTCACCTGAAGGTTTGGTCGTGATGGAATAAGGATAAGTAGCTAGCTAGCTTGTTGAAGGGACATTGCACTTTAGTGTTGTAGCTGTTTTGTTTGTCGTTCACTTTATATTAAATGAATGGCTAGGGCTTGAGGTGTAACATTACTATATATAGTTTTGTAGTTTCGAAAATGTCCAAAACACCATTCCTTGAAGCACCAAACTTCGTAGCTAGTTTTGAAACGAATGGAAAAAAACCTTCATGGAAAATGATTAAGGACACCCCTATGTAATTCTATGAACACTTGAAGTGGCTAATGTATCAGGCTTGGCAACACGTTTAGTAGGAAGGCCACAGGAACACTGCTTTGTTTGAACATCTGCGTTTTCCCAACAGTGTGCGGAAGGGAAAAGATCACTCATTCTGCATCGGATTGGTTTTGGAACCTCGGGATTCAGCTGTGTTGTCAGATGTTTTTGTTGCATGCAGTAATACTGTAAAACACTCCAGGCTGGCTTGCAGTGTTATTACAGTGTCTCTAGGGTGACTTTCACAAAGTACTGTTATTACAGTGTCTCCATAGTTTTTTGTCCAAGGGTATTCCACCCCAGTACACGCTGAATATCCGACCAGTTTATCATTCTGAACGTCTGTGAGCGCTGGGTTGCGTTGTTTGTCTGTCTGTCACGTCGAGTCCCCTCCCGTAGCCAGAATTCGACGTCTCTCTCTGTACGATATCTGCTCTGTTCTCTGTGCGGCTGCTTCTCCGGCATATTCTACACATGACGCATTCACAAGAAATCACACACACCAGAAAAACGATTCACTCCGTCCCCACACACACACACACACACACACACAAACACGTGACACGGCCGGTTAATAAGGAGAGAGGAGAACAGAAGGGGAGAAAGGAGGAGAGATAAGGGAGGGGTAGAGCTACTGCGGGGTACTGCAGGTAAGCGAACTAAAGAAATCGGTAAGAAATGAGAAACCCCAATCAAAAAGAATGGGTTAAAAATCAGTGTGTTTGTTAGGTGGGGGGGGGGGGGGGGGTTAAATGCGCTGCAGCTGCGGATAAGGCTGGAGGATTTGAAAGTAACTTTTGGCCTCTTAGAGCTTCACTGCAGTGCGAGCAGGGACTGTGTCTGTCAGAAGAGGGAGCTGAGCTGGAACTTGGAAGCTTCTGTAATCATTCCGGAACCATTTTAAACATTCCGGTTCTGTCTTATCTGGGGAGGTGGCTTGTGACGGTGTGTTTCACGCTATGTCGACGTACTGTGGAAGGAGGTCCATCCGACATTGTTAGGGCACGATGTGTTCTTCTGCCCCTGGCTCTATTCTTTTGGTTTTTGAGTGTGTATTCTCATGTTCTAAATTTGGTATTGGGGTGTTTGTCAGAATATTCGTTGCGCTGTTTGCCAATGATGCCATAAGTACCAGCTGTGGAGGGGCGTGACGTTGGTTCGTGTTCCTCGCTAATGATCTTGTTGCTTAATTGGCACAATTGTCATCACTTCCTGATTGAACAGAAAAGGGCACTGACACTGTCTTTCATGGTGATTTCTACCATTCACTTCAAATCTTTTTCTCTCGTTCTTTTTGCAGCTTCTCTCACTGTCATTCTCTCAATTTTTCTTATTCTCTCTTCATTCTGGTTGAAGTATTTAAAGGGGCTTCTCCGAACATTCATATCCGGGTCAACCAGAATGCCAAAATAGTTTTCTAAGAGGCAGAGAAAGTGTGTGTGTGTGTGCATATTTCACATGACTCATAACATCACTCCAACTCAATAGGCTTTTAGTGAAATTCAGATAACTGAATTAACGTAATGTTTCTGTTTGTGTGTATGTGTGTGTATGTTTAGGTCTCTTGGTGTGTCTGTGTCAACTCTAATAGAATTGGAAGTCCTTGATCGATCCAATACTACGATCATCCCAGTGTCTGGGCCACTACACAGATCGACAAACTCTCTGGATTGATTAGGTTAAATGAAACCATTTGAGTGTTTGAATACATCCGGGCCATCCGCATGACTGTGTGATTGTGTGTCCCTTCGTGATTGTCTTGGGGGACGTCCTTGGACCAACACATCTCTGGTGATTGGACAGTATACAACCAAAAGACAAGAAACAAGGGGAAGCCATAGAACACGGTGGTATTGTATAGGAACTCATTTAACATATAGAAAGATATGGAGACTTATATAAACTTATAGGGACATTCAGAATGAACAAATATCCCCTTCCCCTACCCTGCCAATATGTAATTGGTAAAACAAATTAGCCACTGCTAATAGCAAACCAACACAATTTGTTTTCGTTACACATCTAATTAGCACACGTTGCTTTAAACCCCTCGAATGATGTGGATTTTCTGTGATTTCCACAGTGTCCCCTCCACTGACTAAAAAGGGATTCAAAACACCACATCCACTGGACAAAATGGCCGCTGTTCAGCGTGTACTTCAGCAATAAGGGTGTGGGATATTGGCAATATGGAGCTGCTTTTAGGGCACAGAGCTTAGAACCCTTAGAGGCCTTATTGCAATTAGTAACGGTTATCAATGCTAATTGTAACAGTGAAAAGTGATGTCATAGCTGTGTTATATGCTCCTATATGCCGCAGCTTTTAGCCAATCGGCATTCAAGGTTTGAACCACCCTGTTTATAATTGCATTTTACCACCCATTAGCCCTTGAAACCGTGGATTTTTCAAATGCGTTATCGTCCCAATTCACTCCACCAAAGTTGAATTGCCCTGTTAGAAAATCAGCATTAAGCCCTTCTCCACTCTTTGCTTTTTGATAATTTCTTGTTAAAAAGATATGTTCTCTTATTAAATTTAATTGCTCCTCATGTCTTTTCACTGTCTCCATTTAATATCTACATTCTGTAAATTTTTCCGGGAGATTGCTTTTCCCTAAATGTCACAGCAAAAGAGAAAATGGGGTGAAATAAAAAGGAAGGAGAAGTTGCCTTTCTTTTCTTTTGCTCTGATGGTTTAATGTGAAGTAGATGAAGTGCTTTCCCCTCCACGGTGACAGGGAGGGTCTTCTTCTAGTGGTCACACAGAGTTCGAGTACTTGAAATTGAAGCTCTATAAATGAAAAACCGGTATGTCTTCTAATTCCGACGTATCCTCAATCTGGTCCTTGATTGTTTTAGTAATGATTGTTGCCCAATCATCTGCTCTCCTGCTCCAATGTTTGAGTCTGTTGACGTGACTTAAGTCTGACGTGACTTAAGTCTGTTGACGTGATGTTTGAGTCTGTCGATGTGATGTTTGAGTCTGTCGATGTGATGTTTGAGTCTGACGTGACTTTTGAGTCTGTTGACGTGATGTTTGAGTCTGTCGATGTGATGTTTGAGTCTGTTGACGTGACTTGAGTCTGCTGACGTGTCGTTTCAGTCAGTTGATGTGTCTTTTGAGTCTGTTGACGTGACATGCGAGTCTGTTGACGTGATGTTTGAGTCTGTCGATGTGATGTTCGAGTCTGTTGACGTGACTTGAGTCTGCTGACGTGTCGTTTCAGTCAGTTGATGTGTCTTTTGAGTCTGTCGACGTGACATGCGAGTCTGTTGACGTGATTTTTGAGTCTGTCGATGTGATGTTTGAGTCTGTTGACGTGACTTGAGTCTGCTGACGTGTCGTTTCAGTCAGTTGATGTGTCTTTTGAGTCTGTCGACATGACATGCGAGTCTGTTGACGTGATTTTTGAGTCTGTCGATGTGATGTTTGAGTCTGTTGACGTGACTTTTGAGTCTGTTGACGTGTCGTTTCAGTCAGTTGATGTGTCTTTTGAGTCTGTCGATGTGATGTTTGAGTCTGTTGACATGACATGCGAGTCTGGTGCAGAGCAAAATCACATGATGTTATTATGAAGTGAACGAAGTCAAAGGTAGGCTTCAGGTAGGCAACACTTTATTGTTTTAATAATGAAGTACTCTCGCCTCCTACATCAGGGCTGCGTTCTGCTGGATACAGGCCTCTGGGCTACGAGTTGTTAAGAGCACAATAAAGCAAGCACAAGTACAGCACTTGGGAACTGACAGAGCTGGAAATGAACGAAAGCACTTCTCTCACAGAAAATAAATTAGATCCTGAGTAGTGTCTGTCCGAGTATGTAGAAAAACACACTTTGAAAATGATTTAAATGATCATGCACATCGCGATTGCGAAAGCCTACAAAAAACATTCGACATTGAAATTGATATTGCTTTACTTTTATTTATTTTTCTAGACAATTATGAAATATAAAACTGAGGTCCTTGAAATGAACAATAAAGCAATTGAATATCACCAAACGTAATTGGCCCTTTTCGCTTCTTCTTTACCTGGCTCGGTCACAACGTTTCCTCACACTAAGACTCAATCTTCAACCACAAACACAGTCCAACAAAGACATTTGTTTCAGTGGTTTTTCAAGGTTTATTTCAGTGTTTAATGTCAGTATTACTTAAATACTCCCCAGGGGGAGTGTTAGGCATCAGTATCATCTACAGACTCCCTAGGGTGTTCAGTGTTAAACCTCAGTATCACCCACAGACTCCCTAGGGTGTTCAGTGTTAAACGTCAGTATCACCCACAGACTCCCTAGGGTGTTCAGTGTTAAACGTCAGTATCACCCACAGACTCCCTAGGGTGTTCAGTGTTAAACGTCAGTATCACCCACAGACTCCCTAGGGTGTTCAGTGTTAAACGTCAGTATCACCCACAGACTCCCTAGGGTGTTCTGTGTTAAACGTCAGTATCACCCACAGACTCCCCAAGGTTAAACATCAGTATCACCCCCCTGATGTGAGGTTTGGTAATATTGGACTCAACATGCCAACTATATAACTGATGCCTCACTCTTCACCTGTCCACAGCCCACTACCTCATTAGAGAGAGACAAAGAAAAACTGAGCCTGATAGAGAGAGAGACATATAGAGGAATATAGAGAGGAATATAGAGAGGCAGATAGAGAGGCAGATAGAGAGGCAGATAGAGAGGCAGAGGGTGTTGAAAAGGTATATTTTTGTTACACCAATGTTAACCCTCTCTATCTCACTGTCAAGAAAACCGTTTTCCTCTTTTCCAGAATCACTCATTGGTCACTCATCTGGTTATAGCCTCCTGCGTTCGGGTTTAGAGAAGCAGTGAAACAAACGTGTTCTTTATTAAATCGCTTGATGAAATAAAGGTACAATAAATGTAATTAAACGAAGAGGTGAGAATGAATATCCATGTATCTGTCTTATTGACTTCTGCAGTGGAGGGAGATGTAGACGGGCTCAATCTCAGTTTTACTCAAAAACAATAGCAAGTAGGACCTCACAAGGAAGGTGACACACACACACACACACAAACGTAGACACACTGATGCAGAGAGAGGTGGAAAGAGGAGGAAACAATCTCAGAGGAAGGGACTGCGACTGAAGCTTCGTGTGACTGTGGTGAAAAGATGATAAATGAACAGCTTTGAGTCATTTCGTCTCCCCTGTAGACCAACAGGTTTTATGTATCCACTAACAATATTATTCACACACAAACACCTGTGTACAAACAGTGTGTGTGCGGTAGAAACTATTTTGGTGTTGGGTGTTTACAGGCAATCAGAATGAAGTATAAGACACCTGGGGCCTCTGTGTGTGTGTGTTTCCATCTGCATCTGTGTGTTTCCACCTGCATCGGTGTGTGTGGCTATAGACCTAATGACCAGGGATAGCTTGTGCGCATATAGTAGGAGAAGTTGACTTCTGCAATTTAAGTGCGCTAACCTGACATACACTGAAAACTTGTCGTTTTATATGGCGAAAATCTTCAATGCCAACGGGAATGACAATACTAGCCATTACTGTACACGAAATAAAGGCGCCCGCAAAATAATATAGAAATATTTTTGTTATGAAATTGGCATTAGTCGTGACCCGTTGCAAAGATTTCCATGGGTTTATACTATGTCGTGCGTCTTTACAGTTTAGACGAAGGGGTGCCCAAACCTTGTACTATGAAGGGCCAAAAATCGATCTTGACTGAGGGCAACAAAAGCAACGTTGCATTATACCAAACTGTATTGTATTATATGGCGTGACGGGCCAAATAAAAGGTCTCCGTGGGCCAAGTTTGGCCCGCAAGCCCTTGTTTGGGCCCCCCTGGTTTAGAGAGATGGATGGTCTCTCCCGCTTTAAGTGAGTCAGACCGGGTAATGTCACACACACATATCCCTGTCAAAATGTGTAACGCAGCTGCGATACTTTAGAAATGTATCTAATGGCAGGACGCGGGTGGTTGCTGTGTAGGCAGAAGCTGCCGCACAGATCCCCGGACATTAATTGGGCGCTTATGAAAAACCTCCATAATTGGTACAGGAAAATCCTTAACATTTGGGTCTCCCTCTGATGTGTTCATTGTTGAAGAATGTGAGCGAGAAAATAGTTTACATCCGCTAGCATGTCTGTCTGCTTCCCTCGTGTTCACTGTCCTCCGCAGTCCTTTCCTCCGAGCTTTTGACTCATGCGGTGTAACGCCTGTGCGATTGTGAAGTCATCACGCTGCCGATCACCACGATCTCGTCCTCAAAAGGCACCGAGCCGGCACGGGACGCCGCTGAACGAACGGACAGCTAATCAGAATGACACGCACGCCGGCCGTCTCGGACGGTTGCCTAACAAATATAATAGCCAAAGAGGAAGACGTTATCGTGGCGGGATTTGATGTGGCTTGTCAGCGGGGAAGGCATTTATCTGTCTTTGGAGCAGACTGGGGGTCACGAGGTCAGGCGGGGGGAGGGGGAGGTCAGGTGGGGGGGGGGGG
>JACXGK010013920.1:0-12234 GCA_016801125.1 Novumbra hubbsi
AGTGTTTTTTGTGATCAGGAGGGGGTGTGGTTAGTCACTGTTTTTCTGTGATCAATAGGGGGTGTGGTTAGTCACAGTTTTTCTGTGATCAGGAGGGGGTGTGGTTGTCACTGTTTTTCTGTGATCAAGAGGGGGTGTGGTTAGTCACTGTTTTTCTGTGATCAAGAGGGGGTGTGGTTAGTCACAGTTTTTCTGTGATCAGGAGGGGGTGTGGTTAGTCACTGTTTTTCTGTGATCAGGAGGGGGTGTGGTTAGTCAGTGTTTTTCTGTGATCAGGAGGGGGTGTGGCTCTGGAGTGACGGCTCAGCGTTTTCTGATTTCCACTGGGAGAATGATGAGCCCAGTAACTCTGGACGAGGGAAGAACTGTATGGAACTACTCACTGGAGGTACACATACACAAACACATTCACACTTTAACCCCAGTGTGTTTTTTGGATGACCAGAATGTTGTTGTTACCATGGCAACAGGTGGGCGGAGCTGGAACGATGCCTCTTGTGATGAGCTGAGATTCTACGTTTGCTCGACAAAGACGAGGTGAACTTGCTAACACAGCCGTGTGTCCAGACCAGGGGTCCAACTGGGTTCGTCACTATTAGGTCTGTTACGGCCATCAGGCACCTTGGCTTCTCTGGTGCCTGAACATCATCATCACTCAAGCAATATGGGTTCTATCAGTGGGTGAAATATAACCTGGATTTCACCTGGTCACTGCATGTAAATGGGTAGAACATTATTCTACACCCTTGTAATTTTATCGAGAACAACTTTCAGTTAAAAAAATGTTGCAACACCTTTAAACAAAATCAGCCAGTAGACGTTATGCACTTGTCTAAAACACATGTACCAATTTACTCTATAGCGTACATACTCAGTAAAGATATAATAAATTATATATAAGGACATTTTAATGACACTAGAATTTGTGAATTGTTTGTGTCTCCACCCTGTTTCACTGCTGTCTGGGTAGGTATGAGAGGGAAGATCATTTTGCTTTGGGCCCCAAAAATTGGTTGAGACGGCACTGACACTAAGCCTGCAACCATGACGACCAGAGGTCCTCTGTCTTCGTCCTGTAATCTGATCTCTGTCTCTCTGTCTGATTAGATTGGATACAGGTGTCCCGTCAAGTCAGAAGAGTAAACCCCAGAATGGTAAGTGGCACTGACATATCTGTTTAATCATGATCATTTTTCAAGTCACTGCCAGACTCCGGAATCTCTCTTGACACTGGGTTAAAAGTCATTCATAGTCTGAATAGTCTTCTCTTTCAGTTCTAATCAAAACATAACGAGAAGTGAGAGGTTGAAGGGAAACATTCTTGTGCAAGAGGACATTTATTTCAGAGTGTCTAGTTTGAGAAACAGGTTCTCAAGGGGCAGCTTCATTCATTTGTACCTGCAAAACGTGTGAAACCACGACTCTGGGAGGCCCACTGTACCATTGGAATGCAGATAATAGGCCCCTTCGATCTTAAATTATAAATCTGATGTTTACAGCTGTGGCAAGTGAGGAAACGTCAGTGACTATAAGACTGTAAGACTTCTAACTCAACAGATCTTGTGATGGGAGCTCATCTTTGGCCTTTCTGCCTGATTTCCTCTCTATTCCATCTCCTCAGGGGTGGTTGCCGGGGTGAGTGTGTATGACCTCATCTGGGAAGCCAGTGAGAGTGTAGCAGAGGAGACCCTCAACTCAGCCTTCCTCAGGGGGATGTATTCCAGACATCTGCCTCCCAAGAGCTACAGTGACTTCTGCCACCAGGAGGCGCTATATCTAACTAGAGTCATTTCCATGCTGGAGGTACAGTTAAACTTCACACCCACAAATGAGTTGTAGGGATTGTTTGGTTTGTTCTGTGGCATTTCTGTTGTTGTATTTTTTCTTTTGTGAATTTGTAAAATACTTATGTTACTTGTTTAATATTGGCCACTGCTTCATCACAGTTAATGTGTATCCTACCAAAGAAATAGACTTCCTATTCAAGTTTGAAACTAAAGCATTCATTTTCACAAAAGAATCACATCAAACCCAAAAGGCCCAAAGAAAAGAAAGTCACGTGACATCCTCCCATGATTGGACACAGATTCTTACAAAATGTCACTATCGACTATTAGCAGATGTAGAGAGAATAATCCTGACTACTCCCATTCCTTTCCGGAGCTTGCCTTGGTTGTCTGGGAATACTGTCTGGGAATATTGTCTGGGAATACTGTCTGGGAATACTGTCTGGGAATACTGTCTGGGAATACTGTCTGGGAATACTGTCTGCTTTGCAATGCCACCTAGTGGCCTTCGGCAGAACATCTTCCAAGGCTCTGGTGAAGGTGATTTTCAGATTCGGTTGGTTTCATGACAAATATTCTGAAGTTATTTATTTAGCCACACTTAAAATATTCCACCTCCCACTCGTTCTATTTATTTAAACTGACTCTTCTGTGTCGGCTGGCGTGTTCGCTTTCACTGTTCCCTCTTCCATCTCCTTCCTTCAGCTCTGCTGTCCAACCATCTACAGGATCTGATCGGGGTTCACAAACTGTCATGTTGTTGGTGATCTCTATTTGTCTAACTGAGTTAAATGTGTGTGTGTTTGTGTGTGGGTGTGTGTGTGTGTCTGCGTGTGTGTGTGTGCGTGGGTTTGTGTGTGTGTGTGTGTGAGCCAGGGACTGACCAGAACAATGCAGGGCCCAGAAGACCTTAAGCTGTTTCTTCAGAGAACACATCAACACTACCAAGATTCCCTAAAGGATTACCAGAACCAAGTTCCACAAAACCTGGTAAGACACTCACAACACCTGGTAAGACCCTCACAACCCCTGGTAAGACACTCATAACACCTGGTAAGACACTCATAACCCCTGGTAAGACACTCACAACCCCTGGTAAGACACTCATAACACCTGGTAAGACACTCACAACACCTGGTAAGACACTCATAACACCTGGTAAGACACTCACAACACCTGGTAAGACACTCATAACACCTGGTAAGACACTCACAACACCTGGTAAGACACTCACAACACCTGGTAAGACACTCACAACACCTGGTAAGACACTCACAACACCTGGTAAGACACTCACAACCCCTGGTAAGACACTCACAACACCTGGTAAGATATAATTGTGTTGGTCAAATTGTCCCTTCAAGAGGTGGTGGTCTTAACATTTTCTCTTCATTTCCCACCTCCTCCACCCCTTTCTTCCTCCTCTTCTCCCTTCAGAACCTGTCCTCCATCCAGCCCTCTCCAGCTGTTCGTCAGTATCTGCAAAGTTTTCATGACGTCGTGAACGAGGAGCCGATCTACTGGGTGGTTTCTCTGCTGCCTAGAGCGATGCTCAGACCGTACCTGGCTAAGCACCTCCCCTTAGAGGAGCAGACCAGCCCAGGCTCCAGCCCCTGCCTCCTCCCCTGGCAAAGCCTCTTCCCGTGCCCCTGCTACCAGTTACCTGAGAGGTGGAGTGGAGAGGAGCCCCAGCAGGGTGGCAAAACACAGACTTATAAGTAAAGTATCTTGGCGCTCTAATATGGTATTATAACTACATATTGCTGATCTTGGTGGTGTTATTATGTATTATAACTACATATTGCTGATATTGGTGGTGTTATAATGTATTATAACTACATATTGCTGATCTTGGTGGTGTTATAATGTATTATAACTACATATTGCTGATCTTGGTGGTGTTACAATGTATTATAACTACATATTGCTGATCTTGGTGGTGTTATAATGTATTATAACTACATATTGCTGATCTTGGTGGTGTTACAATGTATTATAATTACATATTGCTGATCTTGGTGGTGTTACAATGTATTATAACTACATATTGCAAGTATTGTGTCTTGGTGGTGTTATAATGTATTATAACTACATATTGCAAGTATTGTGTCTTGGTGGTGTTATAATGTCATTTAACTACATATTGGAGGTACAGTTTCTTGGTGGTGTTATACTGTATTATGACTACATATTGCAAGTACAGTATATTGTTGGTGTTATAATGTACTGTAACTACATATTAAAAGTACGGTATCTTGGTAGTGTTATAACATACTATAACTACACATTAAAAGTGCAGTATATTGGTGGTGTTATAATGTACTGTAACTACATATTAAAAGTAAGCTATCTAGGTGGTG
Organism: Novumbra hubbsi; assembly: GCA_016801125.1. Classification (NCBI taxonomy): domain Eukaryota; kingdom Metazoa; phylum Chordata; class Actinopteri; order Esociformes; family Umbridae; genus Novumbra; species Novumbra hubbsi. Next base: position 4,148 of record JACXGK010013920.1, read on the forward strand.
TTATAATGTAATATAATTACACATTGAATGTTCTGAAGTAGGACTACTAAATGTTTAGAAGTGTCTCTTTCCCTCCAGGTTTCTTTTGGAGAAATACCAGGATGGGATTGACATCTACAAGGCCATCAACATTTTTAGAGTGAACATGATCAATGAGAAGGCTCTCTTCACCTCCAGGTAGTTTGACTAAGTCTACATTCAGAAGTTCATGGATCACATGGATAAACAAGTTGAAACCACTGGACAAACCTAGGCCACTGCTGCTACTTCTAAATACATAATTAATTAAATTATATAAAAGATCTGTTGATAGCTAATGGGAATTATAAATGTGTCTGTGTTATATTTATTGTCTCATTTCAGCTGGTTTCCCACTGGTGACAAGGATGAGGTAGAAGACCGAAACAGAGTTTTGCTGTCTGTGGAATCTGGTCCGGACATTAAAGTGAGTCACATTGGTTTATGACGTATCTAAAAATAAGAATTTATCTTACAATAATTACAAATATTAATTGAATATTGTAAAATTATACATTTTCTAATTTCTTATCCAATAATGTACATTTGTAGTAATAAAAACAACCATTGTGTAAAAACGAACTAATTAGACCGGCGCGTTGGGCTGAAGGTGGACTAGAACTTTTTCTGATTTTACAAACAGCGTCTGTTGTGTTTCATGGGTCATGTTGTCTCCTGTCCTAAATCAATTTGTGTTTGTCTCCCTCTGCAGGAAACACTGTAGCAGTGCACCGTAGCAGGTGAAACGTCAGGTTGATGCGACGCGGATTAAAATGCAACGCTACGTTTATAGTGTAGTTTGTACATTAGGTGTAAGGTTTAAGATCACTATACAATTCGGCATAATGTTAGAATTTAGGTTTTAAGTTAAACAAGATTTAGGGCTATATCATGTTTAGGCATGAAAGTTAAGATACATAATGTTAGTGTTAAGGGCTAGGGAATAAGGACATCGGAATTAGTTAGAGTCTGCTTTGGTTTCTGGCTCAAAATGAAACATTTTGGAATGTGTGTGTATTTCCGTGCGCTTCAAATACAGTCTGGACATAATTTAAACTCTATAATATCATGCATAGTGCAGAATTCATAGGAGGAATTCTAGAACAGATTATGTTTATTTTTTAAGTGATTTAAATTCCTCTGTTCAGTGGGGAATCAGTAGTGCCAGTGTGTTGACTGATTTGTGTGGCTTTTGATTGTGAAGTTCTGTTCTTATGACAGACAATATGGTTTTGAGTATAATGTTTATTTTGAGTAGGAAGAATAGCATAAACAAATCATATTTACGGAAACATATTAGAACTTTTTTCGGTAAAAAAAAGATTATAAAATAGGGAAGACAACGTGAACAATATATATTTACACAGGCAAAAAGACTAGAGATTTGTTTCCATCGCGATATTTGTTGAATGAAATGTGGAATATGTCTTTTCATACTTTGTATTATATTCTTATTTTTATTTTATTGAAACAATTATTAAGCTTAATTTTAAACAAACCGAAACGAAATTTGGAAGTTGTTGTCGAGAAAGGCGATGCGCAAAGACAGCTGAATAACGTCAAGTGAATAACGGATGTCTATATGAAATAAATCCATAGATGTGGTCAAAGCTAAGTTATGGATGCGGTTTTAGACACTGTAGCCAATGCAATTTTGAACTCGTAATATTATGGCTGACTGAGGTATGATAGTGATCCTATTGATACATTATTCACATATAAACAATGTGTTAGACATCCAGCCCAAATAGGGGGTTGAGGAAATTATGTTTTTGACCAGTATTGCTCCATACAACATATTCAATGGAATACTTTCATTTTGTAATAAGAGCTGCAAGCCAATCGTATTTCCGTTTTGAAATTGACACGTACTGTTCCAAAAGGTATTGCACGTTTTTATGAAATAAACGACCGCATGAAAAGTTCGCAACTGTTTGAACTGTGACGATGGTTCTGAAATATGTTTAATATATCTTACACAACCAATGGCATTGTCGTGCGCTACCCAGATTTGAATATATTATCATGTCAACCAATGACAGAAAAGTAGCGACACCAAGCGGGCCAGTGGCGCAATGGATAACGCGTCTGACTACGGATCAGAAGATTCTAGGTTCGACTCCTGGCTGGCTCGTTCATTTTACTTGATCAAGTATTTGAGTTGGGAATGCTCGCGGTAGGTTGCAGAAGCGCCGAAACAATGGCCATGAAATGACAACTAGATGAAAGTTTAACAGAAAATTATTGATCAAAAATATCGTTGACCCTCATCTTCCACTAGATGGCGTTATCGCCTACAATACGCTCTTCACACAACTGAAAGCAAAATGGTTAGAGGTTGCATCCTTTACATCAGAATCAGCTTTATTACCAAATACGTTTACACATACAAGGACTTTTTTTGTATATGATTATAAAGTCCAAATCAATACAAATGGGGTGGGGGGAGGGCAATAAACAAAATGGAAACCACGGTATGATCCACCATCTAACCTGGCAGACCCGGTTAACACACAGTATGTTAATATAGGCTGATATTCACCTACATCCCATAGCTCAGCACCAAGCTCGCGGTCTCTTTCTTCGTTCACGCTCGTTTTGTTTCTCGGCTCAATCTAATTTAAAGTGCTTGATTGGCAAGTCAAAATAAAAATATTTAATAACAGGAGTCAGAAACGTAATTACGTATAGGTCCTCTTTCCTTACTTGCCCTTTGATCCCGTCGGATTGAGTGGTAGCTCTCTCTCCCTCACACACACAAATAGAAAGTGAGAGAGAAGCACACAAGCGCGCCCGGACACACACACACACACGGGCTGTTTGCCGTACTCACTGCACAGTGGGTGAAAGTGAGAGAGAGAGAGAGAGAGAGAGGGAGAGAGAGAGAGAGAGAGGGGTTAGGGAGGAAGACAGTGTGTGTGAGGAAGAAAGAGAGCCAGAGAGCAGTAGCAGACCGGGCGACTACACCTCTCACGGCCGCTGCCCTGGTCAGATCCCGCGACAGCTCCCATCCACCCTACCGAGCGACGAGGGGGCTCCCAACTGGCATCAACTATTATTCAACTGTCATTCCGACGGAGGGGACAATTTTCACCCGACGCCCGAAAGAAGAAGAATAATGTAAAAAAAGAAAGAAAGATGCCTCGGAAGAAGCAGTACCAACCGCAGCGCTTAGGGCTACAATCACGTAAGTCACGGCTATTCGGCGCTGGGCTACCGCTTTCTGCACTGTTGGGCGAAGCGGAAGCTGGGGGCGTAAAGGTGGATAGAGGAAATGTGGACAAAACGATATACGGTGGCATAAGCGGGGGATGAGCCTGGCTACGGTGTTTCACCGATCCTGCGGTGTGATCTACTGCACCCCGGCAGCTCGCGGGCGGCAGCCATGTTGTGAACCGGGAGAGCGGGTGCGCGAGCCGTGACCGCGGGGCCAAGGGATCAATAACGGGTTCGGTCTGTTCTCAAGGTTGAGACGGCTTTACCGGGCGTTCATTCTGACATGTATCCGGACACACGGACACACATCTAATCACACACATTTTAGTGTGGACTATCCTAACCACTGACATAATATCATAACGAGGTTTCTGTACAGTATAGTCTATATTGTCTGGTGTGTGTGTGGTCTATAGCTGGTTAGTAAACACAGTCCCGGACAGTAGAAAATACCTCATGTTTTTTTATATTACAATGCCAGTGTAGTGACGTAAAAGGATATATAACCTATATCGTGATCATTTCTGTGTGGACCCCGTGGTTGTAGCCTAGTACACGAGTATTCAGGTGTGATGACACCGTCCGCTACGGACCAGAACGTCTGACCGGACAAACAGACCAGCAGATCTTATAACTGTATTGTTTCTAACGTCAGTGCCGTAACTTTAGATAATATGTGGCTCCTCGCGCTGTTAAGACCTATTATTTGTAGTAGCATATTATTCCGATGAGTAGCGCGGTCAAAAAGCGTCGTGGTCCCGTCGTACCCTAACTGGTGGGCTGTGCCCCCCCCCCTTACTGGCACAGCTGGGTCATAGAGTTTAAACTCTGCCTCGTGCCTGCATGCACGAAGCTAAACCAGCCAGCCGACCAGCCAGCGAACTAGTTAGTCTGTTAGAATATCAGTCAGTAAGGTCAAGTTTCCTAACCCCAGGGACCTATAATGTCAGACCTGAATTCCCTGGACAGTCAGTAGTTATGATGTCATCATGATGTCATGTACAGTAGATAGCCATGTTTTAGAAGGCTGTAATCATGATGTAATGTACAGTAGATAGCCATGTTTCAGAAGGCTGTAATCATGATGTCATGTATTGTAGATAGTCAAGTTTCAAAAGGCTGTACTCGTGATGTCATGTACAGTAAATAGCCATGTTTGAGAAGGCTACAATCTTGATGTCCTGTACAGTATATAGCCATGTTTCAGAAGGATGTAATCCTGATTTCATGTACAGTAAATAGCCATGTTTCAGAAGGCTGTAATCATGATGTAATGTACAGTAAATAGCCATGTTTCAGAAGGCTGTAATCATGATGTCATGTACAGTAGATAGCCATGTTTCAGAAGGCTGTAATCATGATGTCATGTACAGTAGATAGACATGTTCCAGAAGGCTGTAATCATGAGGTCATGTACAGTAGATAGCCATGTTTCAGAAGGCTGTAATCATGATGTCATGTACAGTAGATATCCATGTTTCAGAAGGCTGTAATCATGATGTCATGTACAGTAGATAGCCATGTTTCAGAAGGCTTTAATCAAGATGTTATGTACAGTAGATAGCCATGTTTCAGAAGGCTTTAATCAAGATGTTATGTACAGTAGATAGCCATGTTTCAGAAGGCTTTAATCATGATTTCATGTACAGTAGATATCCATGTTTCAGAAGGCTGTAATCATGATTTCATGTACAGTAGATATCCATGTTTCAGAAGGCTGTAATCATGATGTCATGTACAGTAGATAGCCATGTTTCAGAAGGCTTTAATCAAGATGTTATGTACAGTAGATAGCCATGTTTTAGAAGGCTTTAATCAAGATGTCATGTACAGTAGATAGCCATGTTTCAGAAGGCTTTAATCAAGATGTTATGTACAGTAGATCAAAGACAAAACAACAAACCTTTTCACCATATCATCTCAGGGATCACACTAACATACCTTTTGTCTAATGGCCCAGTGGTCTTGACCACTTCGCTATCTGATTATCAGAGCAGAACACCTGTCAGAGCAGAACATCTGTCAGAACAGAACACCTGTCAGAACAGAACATCTGTCAGAACAGAACACCTGTCAGAGCAGAACACCTGTCAGAACAGAACACCTGTCAGAACAGAACACCTGTCAGAGCAGAACCCCTGTCAGAGTAGAACCCCTGTCAGAGTAGAACACCTGTCAGAGTAGAACACCTGTCAGAGCAGAACCCCTGTCAGAACAGAACATCTGTCAGAACAGAACATCTGGGGAGAGTAAGAACACCTGGCCAAAGTGGGACAGAACCCCTGTCATAACAGAACATCTGTCAGAACAGAACCCCTGTCATAACAGAACACCAACAGCAGTTTCCCTATTGGTGAATCTTAAACACTTTTCTCTGATTCCTGATGGCTTTGGCTCTAGGAAGAAAATATCTTAATTTGAGGAGCAAATCAAGAAAGGCTTCAGTCTCAGTTCGTCTGGAGATGTTAAATGTTTTGCTGTGGCTTCTCCATCACCTGTCAACCAATCATGGCAGGTGTTGTATAGAGCCAGCCAATCGTGTGATCCATAACTTACAGCCACTTAGGCTAGCGTGTCACCAGCAAGTCATACAAGTCATCCGTTATATAGGCTGCAGTTATCGAATGGGTGACGTGATCTCATGAATATTCATGATTCTGCTGTAACCTCTCTGCTGCTAGAGCATGGTTACCATGGCAACACTGTCACTGTCATCTGGGTGAGGTAGTTGCCCCTCAACACTGATCTAAGGTCAGTTTAATGTGTGTATTCACAGGGGAAGGCTGGCTCTAGATCTGTGGTTAAAGGGTTTCATCAGCCTACCTGGTAGGCGGATGAAACCTTCATGCTGTCATCTCCCTCTATCTACCTCTATATAACTCCATTTACCTCTATATACTGCTATCTACCTCTATTTATTGCTATCTACCCCTATCTATCTCTATCTACCTCTGTCTACCCCATCTACCTTTATCTACCTCAATGTACCTCTATCTACATTTGTCTACCTCTATTTACCCCTATCTGCCTCTATCTACCTCAGTCTAATCATATCTACCTCTATGTACTTATATCTACCCCTATCTTTTTATCTCCCTCTATCTTTGTATCTATCTATTTCACCCTCTCACTTATCTCTATTTTCTATTCTCTCTCCCCCTTCTCTCTCCCCCTTCTCTCGGCCCTCTCTCTCTCAGATGGGGGTAAGGCCCCAATTACAGTCACCCTGGCAACAGAACCTCCCGTGAACGAGATGAGTTGTGGCGGGGACACGGAGGATCCTCACCACTCCTCCCCAAACCCTCGCCCCTCTCTGGCGCCCCCACCCACACCCCACGACCCCCCACCCCCTTCCACCTCCTTGAACCCCCAAGCACTGTGTCAAAATCCGGAACAATCCCCCACACCCTCCACCTCCCGGTTCCCCCGAGATTGGGGACCGGTTGAACCCAGTGCGGGTCCCATGGATGACCCTCTGGACAAGGACCAGTCCCTCTCCTCCATCCTGGCCCTGCTGTGTGGGGGGGGGAACCCCATCCAGGCTCTGGGGAGCGAGTTATCGATCAGTCCCCCTGTCGGTGTCCAGGGCCTGGGGAGGGAGACGCAGACCTGCCCCCCGGTTGGCCTGAAGCCGGGGGCCTCCACCCTGGGGGGACATGGGAGGATGCAGGGAGGAAGGAGAGAAGGAGAAGGCGACTCTTCGCCCCCGCTGGGTCTCCTCCCTGACGTACCCCCGCTCTCCCAGCATGCCTTGCAGCTCAGCGCTCTGGCCCAGAGGGTGGCCAAGAACTCTCTCTCTTCCTCCTCTTTCTCCTTCACATCCCCCTCATGTGTTGTGTCGTCCTCCAAGCAGGCGGTCTCCGGGGAGCTCCAGGGGAGGGCGGAGGAGCAGGATGTCTGGCCCAGTCACAGGTGCTCCTGGGCAGGCAGAGAAGGGCGCCTCTCCCCTGACTCGGCCATCCAGCGGCTCAGGGCCGCAGCAGCCAATGCCGCCCATCACAACAAAAGCACGGGTCCCTCCTCCTCTCCCACCCTCTCCTCCGGAGGTGTAGTATTGCAGGAGGAGGCGTGTCTGACCCTTGACCCCAGGCCCCTCTCCGCTCCCTCGTCCGCTAGCTCCACCCTTGCCCGCCTGTCCCAGAAGGTCAGCCAGAGTGGTCCGGGGTCAAAGGTCACCGGGTCAGAGAGGTCAGCGGTGAGATCGGAGCAAAAGCTCTCCAGCGCCTCCTCCTTCCTCGCCCTCCTCTCCCGCTCCTCCCCCAATCCTCTGTCTCAAAGCTTATCCGGAGCTGGAGAGAACCGGGGGGCTCTATCGCCAGAGCCCAGGCCTGAAGAGGAGACCCACACCAGGGCCGGGAACCAGGCTGTGCCCCCGTCACCCTGTAGGAACCAAGGCCCAGCCCAGCTGCCCCACATCGGAGGCAACACGAAGCCCAGGTCGCCCCCTCTCCCCCTGGATCCTCCGCTGAACACCAGCCCCCTGGGGGAGTGCGGCCCTGGAGCACAAACAGGTAGTGACTCATTTCCTGTGTTGGTCACGGTGTGGTTGGTGGTGAGGGGCTCCTGTTGACCCATGTCCCGCCCCCCACCCATGTCCCGCCCCCAGTTGTGTACCAGTGTCCAGTCTGTGGGCTGCAGATGAAGAGGAGGAGCTACTGGAGGAGACACATGTCTGTCCACACCGGGTTGAAGAGCCAACAGTGTCAACTCTGCCCATTCCGCTGTGCCCGCAAGGACAACCTCACAGCCCACATGAAGGTAGAGGACACTCACACTCACACACACACACTGCCACACACACTTACACTCATACACACTCACACACACTTACAAACACACACACACACACACAC
>JACXGK010013922.1:0-12266 GCA_016801125.1 Novumbra hubbsi
GTGAGGGTGGCTAGGGTGGTGAGGGTGGCTAGGGTGGTGAGGGTGGCTAGGGTGGTGAGGGTGGCTGGGTCAGGCACTCTGCTCACCAGGGGTGAATAGGTGAACATTCCTTACACACTGTCGTAACTAAGCAGAATCGTACCTGAACTGCTTGTCCAGCACATAGACGCAATGTGAAACGAGAGGTGTCTTTCAATAAGAGTTAAATAGTGAATAAAACAACAAAAACACATAAATAAACAGCCTTTCGTCTGGTAGAGTTTGCCTGTACCTCAGTGGCATGTTGCTCCTTCTTCCTCTTCAGCTGATCACACTGCTCCACCCACAAAGCTCTGAGCTCCACCTCAAGCCTCTCCTTCTGTTCCCTCGCCCTCTCCACCTTGGAGTCAGCCTCTCCTGTCTCACCTCCCCCCCTGTGACACATAGTCACACCGTCAAAGGCCAGGTGCCAGACACGACATGACATTGAACAACATGGAAAGGATTCTGTTTTTGATCCCCACAGTAATGTTCAGAGATGAGTGGATGATCTCCGTAAGCTCTGGGGGCTCTACTCTACATCACTGAATAGACCTCTGTTCTTTCATGCCAGTTGCAGTATGTTAAGATGAATTAGGATGTAAGGGTTGTTTTTCCTGATGATCTAACCAGTTCAGGAAAATATTTTAAGGTTAGGTAATATAAGGTGGCCTGTTGCCTAGTTATTACAGCATTGGCCCAGTCGCTGACAGGTCGCTAGTTTGATATCCTGAGACAACAAGGTTTATATGCCCTTGAGCAAGGCGGATAACTCAAATTGCTCCAGCATTGCCATTGATTATGTCAAACCCGGGCACGCACCCAATTCTCTGAGGGCATCTCAGGCGAAAAAAAACCATTTCCAATTTACAGTCCTGACTCTTATTATTCAAGCAAAGCTGTGTACAAATTCATCCACCAGCAGTAAATGTTTATATTGAAAAACATTGAATATGAGGAGCCTTCAAAATTTAAAGGAGCCTCCATTTAGTAATCTACCAAGAAAAATACAGAAGCTAAAGGGTATTATAAATCTCCCCAAAATGAATATTAAATATTATCGCTAAATGTAATTAGGTTTAATTAAACTGGCTAACAGAAAAACAACACATGCACACATTGCGTGTCAGCCACCTCCACCACCTAGTGACCAAGATAAGAACTTGTATTTCCATTACTCTTTTTTCTTTATGGAGGTCTTTTTCTTGAGGGCTTTGAATGTGTCACTGTATTTCTGGAGGAGCTGCTCCTCTTTCTTCAGGAACTTCTTCTCCAATTCCTTCATATCTTTCTGCTGTCTCTTGGTCACCTTCAGGAAGCTCTTGTTCTGCAGCAGCTCCTCACAGGGAACCGTGGCAACGTCTGGACGAGTAGAAAGGCAGAATGTCATTGAAAGATCTTTTCCTTTTACAGCAATATTCCGGACACAAAAGAGACCCCGGTTTTACCTTCATTGGTATCTAGAAGAGCGGTGTGGTCAAGCGGCAGGTTGCATGAGGAGGCCACAGGCAGACTGGCAGGAGCCAAAGCAGGGTCAGCCCCAGGAGTGGATCTAACATCGGGCTGAGGGGTGACATCGGGGGATATATCCAAAATGGGGTTGGCATCAACAGAACTAACTGGGCCCGAAGGGAAAGTGGAATCAACCGTGGGGTCAGGGGTCAACTCTGTGGCAGGTCGCGACTCGGGGTCAAGCTCAGATGCCTCACAAAGGGCTAAATGCTCTGGAACTTCGTCGATACTCTGGATGGGTTCGAGAGATGTTGGTGACTGTGACAGGGAGTCCATGTTGGGGTCAGGCTGTGGCGCATGTTTAGGAGTAGATGTATTATCCTGGGAACCAGGGGTAGGACCATCCTCCTCCTCTAAAGAGGCACTGAGGTCTGTGGTGGCCTCCTCAAGAGTAGATAAAATCTCCTGGGTTGCATCATCTTCCTCCACTGCGGAAGTACTGAGGTCTCTGGTGACCTCCTCAGGAGTAGATGAAGTCTCCTGGGTTGCATCATCTTCCTCCACTGCAGAGGTACTGAGGTCTGTGGTGACCTCCTCAGGAGTAGATGAAGTCTCCTGGGTTGTATCATCTTCCTCCACTGCAGAGGTACTGAGGTCTGTGTTGGCCTCCTCAGGAGTAGATGAAGTCTCCTGGGCGCTATCACCTTCCTTCACTACAGAGGCTTTAGCCTCTGGTTCTAATGGACAAACATAGACGAAAAGCATTGTGGAATGAAAAACCGCATCCATTTCCACATACTGCAATCAAACTCTACTGAATAGACATTGTGGCCCTACTCAACATAAAACAGCCTCCATTACCGATTTCTTTAGGAGCAGCCAACTCCCCCACAGTCCGTTGTCCATTAACAAGGGGCATCTCATATGGGGAGACGTAATCTGCTGATGACTGGGAGGACAGAGTACAAGACCATCAAATACATCATAAAGACATTATAACTGAAGCTTTTTTCAATTACTTTACTATGAACATGTTAGGAGTGAAGCATTTTAAGGTTGATCAATGAGGTTTGTCTTGGTAAGGATTTACCTCTGTTGCCTTAGATGTCTTCTCAGAATTCTTAGTTGGGTTGAATAAAGCATCTGTAAAATCTGAGGCAGAGAATGATGGCATTTTACAGCACTGTTTCATAACCAGAACCCACGTGCAAATTGATTGTGAAATGAATGTCTCTGAAAGTACCATCTATAGGTGTAAACTCTACCTACAGAACTGTACCTACCAGCAAAAGCAGCAGGGATGTAGTCCTTGACCTCAATATACACAAAAAGAGCTGGCAAAGTGAGTGGCATGTTGCTCTCGTTACGCAGGCAGATGTGTTGGAAGCCTGCAGGGAACAAACCCCAAGAATCAATCAGACAGAGGTAGAAACCTTGAGACTTAAGGTCTTCCTAAATCTGCCTCAAGTTCTGGAAGATACTGGAAGTGCAGTGTTAAACCCAAGAAACAGGTCAAATGTTCCATGCTGTTATATCTGCCTGTAAAGCCTTGGTCTCTTAAAACAGAGTCAACATCAAGTTGATAAATTACAGGAGTAATGGCTGTGTTAGCTAAGTTGGTAAAACCAAATGGTAGTCAACCCAAATGGTAGTCAACCCAAATGGTAGTCAACCCAAATGGTAGTCAACCCATATGGTAGTCAAAAAAATTGGTAGTCAACCCATATGGTAGTCAAAACAAATGGTAGTCAACCCATATGGTAGTCAACCCATATGGTAGTCAACCCATATGGTAGTCAACCCATATGGTAGTCAACCCATATGGTAGTCAAAACAAATGGTAGTCAACCCAAATTTTACTCAAAACTAATGGCAGTCAACCCAAATTGTAGTCATAAGAAATGGTAGTCAAACCAAATGGTAGTCCAACTGACCTGACTGAAGAGTCTCAATGGGGATGATCCTGTGGCACAGAAACCTCCCTCCCTCTTCATAAACCACAACCCTAAGGGAGGCCATGTCAGGTAGCAGGATCTGTACCCACAACAACAATTACCCTTGTGAATTGTATTCAACACGGCATACTTTGAGGTTGGTAAAACCAGTTGTGAAGTGAAGTGAATGAACAAACCTTCTCAAACACAAAGGGTTCTTCATTCCACACTGGGTTGATGGCATTTGCTGTGGAAGACCACTTGGTCCGATACTTCTTCTTGGGGTCTCCTGGCAACCCGATGATCTCTACCTCCACGCCTGTCTTTACGGTCTTGTCTGACAGGAACTGACCTGAGTAGATCTGTAGAGAAATATATATTTCTTTATACACATCAACAGTCCACTCACAGTAGACTACCACTAAACTGTGATACTCAGCCAAGACAAACACATACACAGGAAGAGTGTGAGAAAGCCTCAGTGTACATTAGTCTGAAAACAAGTTACAACCAGCTGGAGTAGCTCTGCCCAAGTTGAACAGTGCATAATGAGTCCAAAACAAGTCCAAAAACAATGCAAACACTCAACACTCATCTTTGTCCAATTGTTATTATTTTAAAATATATGTTTTCACGCATTTGTAGGCAGAGAGGACAGAGATTTTGCGGCAAAAGCCGTGGACCAGATCCAAACTCATGCATCAGCAGTACTTGTGCACCGGAGACAGTGGCTTAGGCCACAAGACCACGCTGTGACACATGGTCCAGTTTATTGTAAAGTGCTGTCTTAAATGACATCCTCAAAAGCCTGAATCCAGAACACAAAAATTGTGCAGATCACTGTTGCTATTCCTAGAAGATTGAATAAACATCACATTGAATATCACATGCCCTGATGGTTAGTGTGTTGGCCACGATGGTGTCGATCCTGTCACAGTAGGGGTCAAACTTCTTGTCACTACGCCGGAGGAGGTCATGCTTGAGGAGGTAGCCTGTCTTTCCGTTGAATTCAAATAAAGCCATGTTCAGCTGCATTGGGAAATCTGGAGAGAGAACAAACAACAACCGCATTTGGTTCAGTTTCTTTCTTTCTAATAAGGCAACATTTTGTCATGGAGAATGGATCGGCATTTTTAAGGCATGTTCAGTAGTGCCGTACGTCTGAAACCTGTGCAACAGCGACCCGCTGTGGAGGATAAAAGAAACACATACTCTCCAACTCATGTAGAAGCTAAAACATTTTTATATCCATGAATTTATTTTTATGATTTAGATAAATGAGACCTTTATTATTTTAATTGTGTCACAGACACTGATGATGCCACAGACACATTATGACCACTCACAGACACTGATGAGCCAGAACATTATGACCACTGACAGACACTGATGAGCCAGAACATTATGACCACTGACAGACACTGATGATCCAGAACATAATGACCACTCACAGACACTGATGATGCCATAGACACATTATGACCACTCACAGACACTGATGAGCCAGAACATTATGACCACTGACAGACACTGATGATCCAGAACATAATGACCACTCACAGACACTGATGATGCCACAGACACATTTTGACCACTCACAGACACTGATGATGCCACAGACACATTATGACCACTCACAGACACTGATGAGCCAGAACATTATGACCACTGACAGACACTGATGATCCAGAACATAATGACCACTCACAGACACTGATGATGCCATAGACACTGTTGATGCCACAGACACAGATGATGCCACAGACACATTAAGACCACTCACAGACACTAATGAGCTAGAACATTGTGACTACTCACAGACACTGATGAGCCAGAACATTATGACCACTCACAGGTGAAGCAAATAATGTTGTTCATCTCCTAACGAGGGCACATGTCAAGGTCTGGGTGGGTTAGACGGTAAGCGAGCGGTCAGTTCTCAAAGTCAAAGTGTTGGATTCAGGAGAAATGGACAGGAGTAATGACCTGCGCTACTTTGAAAAGGGCCAAATTGTTATGGCCAGACAACTGGATATCTCTGGAATGGAAAGGCTTGTGTGGTGCTCCTGGTTATCAGGGGTGAGGACCTACTGACAGCGGTCCAAGGAGGGACAAACCACAGACCGGCCACAGGGTGTTGGGCACCCAAGGCTCATTGGTGCGCAAGGGTAACAAAGACTATCCCGTCTGGTTGGACCCGACAGGTTGAGTCACAGTAAACAGTAATGATGGTTACGGGAGGAATGTGTCACAACACACAGTGCATTGCACCCTGCTGTGTATGGGGCTGCGTGGTCTGTTACCCATGGGCTTGTAGTTTAGATAAGTTACCCATGGGCTTGTAGTTTAGATAAGTTACCCATGTGCTTGTAGTTTAGATAAGTTACTCATTGTCTGTTAGTTTAGCTACATTACCCATGGTCTTGTAGTTTAGATAAGTTACCCATAGTCTGGTAGTTTAGCTACATTACCCATGGTCTCATAGGTAGCTACATTACCCATGGTCTCATAGTTTAGCTACATTACCCATGGTCTGGTAGTTGAGTGCCACCATCTGGCAGCCGGCGTTCCAAAACGGCTGGGGGCTGTAGTTGGAAGAGTCCATTCTGGTGCCCTTGGGGTAAATCCTGCTCATCTGCCTCTTGTTATATCTGTATTGTCATGCTAAGGAACTTCCTATTCACCGTGTGTTGAAGAAAATGATTATGACTGGAAAACAAATGCCCTTTGAGGGTTATACATTAAGGATGACGTTAACACAGGATACTCCACAAACTCCACTGCATTCTTGGAGATCATGCTCTCCCCTTTTGTCTCCACAAAGGATGAGATGAGGTAGCTCTTGTTTTTCTCTGTCCACAGAAAAATAAAGTGATTGTTCAGAATGTTAGTTTCCATCAGCAACAACAACTACATAAACAGGTGAATACAACATTTATCATAATGGAATGTTAAGAAAGCTCTCTCTCATTCCTCTTAATGTAGAGCATAAGTGTCAAACTCATTAAGCCCCAGGTGTGGGCATATTTGCCTTCAACGAGGTCCGGGGGTCACACTTAAAACTACAAATGTTTCTGGTCAGATTTAAGAAGAATAGTCCAGATATTCATCCCAGTCTTGGCTAGCTGGTCACAATAAGAACTGTATGAATGTAATATATTGTAATATGAAATGCATACACTGTTTTGATTTAAGTCACTTGAGTGTATTTAATGCACAAAGCAGGCTGGATTGGACCAAATTTGGGGTAATATGTTGCATACCCCTGCTACAGTGACGCTCGTAAACTCTAAAATCTAAAATCTGACTCCCGAATCACGTTAACATTGGCCATTCATTACTCACTTTTGGAGTTTTCAAAAGAGATGAATTTAGTGGGTTGTATGTAGTTGACAATGGCAGACATCTCCTCATATGCGGTTACTTCCTGTCCTGCTGTTCCCTATAGGAGGATAGACAGGAAGTTAGTTCCTGTCTGAAGACATATCATTATAGTAATGAGCAAAGAACCATCATATAACTCTACCTCATCAGAGTTCTTCATCTTTTCCTCATCCTGATCTTCATCCTCCTGCTGTTCTTCTGCATCGTCTGTAATGGTCACCTCCCCAGTAATGGTCAGTTCTCCCTCTGGACATGAGGCACATTCAGCCAGTCCTCATTACAACCAGGTGGACATGAGGCACATTCAGCCAGTCCTCATTACAACCAGGTGGATATAAGGCACATTCAGCCAGTCCTCATTACAACCAGGTGGATATAAGGCACATTCAGCCAGTCCTCATTACAACCAAGTGGACATAAGGCAAATTTAGCCAGTCCTCATTACAACCAAGTGGATATAAGGCACATTTAGCCAGTCCTCATTACAACCAGGTGGATATAAGGATATAAAGCACATTTAGCCAGTCCTCATAACAACCAGGTGGATATAAGGCACATTCAGCCAGTCCTCATTACACCCAAGTGGATATAAGGCACATTCAGCCAGTCCACATTACACCCAAGTGGATATAAGGCACATTCAGCCAGTCCTCATTACAACCAGGAGACCACATTATCATCTCGAAGTAAAGCACAACCAACACACGTGTAGTTTTGTTATTATCCTGTACAACACACCGGTTAGACACTGGGCTTCAGGGTTGGTGGGCACATCCGGGCTGGGCACAGGACCAGGGCTAGCCGTGACTGTTGGCTGTTCTAATCCTGGGGCCTTCTTGGGACTAGCCTGGTTTGGCTTCTCCTGGCTGCCTTTTTTGTTCTTGATTATGATCTTGCCCATGAGCTCCGCTGGGCTGGGGATCTGCAGGCCAGGCTTCAGCTGTTACGTACACGGGGAAGAACACATACTTCAGGAACAGAAGCCAGGCCAGGCTGGTACAACATGCACATAAAACCAGGCAAATTCACCATTTCATTTCCCATTACTTTCAATGTCATTAAAGTAGTTTTTAGACATATTTGGGTATTGAAATGTATTTGAATAACCTTTGGACAATTTGGGGAAATGCTTAAACTATGTATAACAAATAATTAAGTATGTATTTGAACATAGGGTTGATAAGCACACACAGTCAAACACACATACTTAGGAAACAACACGTGTGCTCTGCTCTCTGATGGTTAACAGTATAATGTTTATACATCAGTTTAGAAGGCTACAGAGGCCGTTAATAACATCCTATAGCCTGTCTATGATACCTAATATCATTACATATTTTTAAGACAGAACACAAAATTAGGTTGGCCTCTCAAGTTTAGTGCTGAACTCGTTATACCCGGAATAGGACAGAAATCAAACGGTGGAATTAATAAATATAAAAAGTGCAAAAGTGAGAGGTATCCAGTGATGGGAATGGATTGAGACACTACTGTGTTGCCCTGGGTCCACATTCTGAGGAAAACAGAGGTCTCATGTAGGGTCCACAAGGTTTGCTTTTGAGGCATATAACATTTGCTTGGGCATAATACCTCTTGGCAGGAATGTTAGAAAGCATTGTGTTCAGTTTCATGTTTCTTGTTCTTTCTGTGTCTCCAGATGATCTTAGTCTTATAAAACTAAACGAATACAACACATTTCGGAGGGTGCAGAGAGAGGCACCCAGCTGGAGTAGAAATACCTTAAATATTACTTTAAATACATATTTATTGTTATGACATCTATACTATACTGCTTCTTTGGTCTCTCAACTAATTTTTGACTGTTTTACGTTTAATGGATGACCTGATGTGTCTATTAATCGATGTATAACTGGGACTACAGGAACTGTCAGGCTTCGTTCTCACCCTAAAGAGCCTGGTGAACCAGGAAATAGAAGGACAGAGTAAAGCCCTTGGCACAGACGCATTGAAGTAATCCGTTTGCTACAAAGACCAATCATCTCCTTCACAATAATCCCCTTAACCCTCATACTTGTCTTCAATCTGTATTGTGATGAGGTTTGTCCGTCTCTGACAGTCAATCTCACTCACCGGGTAATTCTCCAGAGGATCAGTTAGCAGCATATCTCCAAATATGGTCCTACAGTAGTTGGCCATTTTCTCCTGCTGCTTCACCCTGGAAGAAGGTGGGAACAAACACGTAGCTTTGATATGGTGATGTTTACTTAGTGTCTACATGCAGGTTACAGGTTCAAAACAGTATTGAAAATCACATCAAATTGCAAACACCACCCAAAACAAATGTTTGCAATAGTACATGCATTTTCTTTGTGGTATGTGGAAAGTCAAGACATGTTTTGTTGGTTTGTTTAATCTGAAAAGACAAGTGAAATAAAGCGTTTTACGAGTCCACGTGATTTTCAAAAGAGAGGATGACTGGGTATTGGGAGGTCTTGAATGCACTTTCTGCAATGGCCTCAATCACATCCTGTCAAACACACAGACAAACCAACCAATCAGGACCAATCATTTACTTTGCTCTGGGACATATTATGTAGACTAGACATACAGCATGACTGGTAATTTAAACTCGACATATAAATCAAACCCATTAAACAAGAGGGAGACACATGACATGTCATCAAGCTGGGGAAATGTGTGATGATAAGCTATGCTGAGGCCTTTGTTTTGGTCTCTATGCCAATGAACACATTTATGTACCTGTACTCTGACAGGTACAATAGCTAAACGCATAAAATAAATAATTACGTTGAGTGTTAATGCGTGTCGACATACTGTAGTTGTTTTTTAGCCTGAATTTACTATTTTCAAATCATGTCAATGGGGAGTGTTTTCTTTTCTAGCATTTTCAGGAGTGATCTGTGTTTATTTTCATAAACACAAACCACAACATCCATTAAATCTTCTTTCAGTGTTGTTTCACCATGATTTGATCAGTGAGGTACAAATGAGGCTAACCAGACAGCCACTGTAGATAGAGCATTGTATTGTTTGTTTTCTTAATTTAAAACACATCATATGAGTGGATTACTACTTTAAACATTTTCAGAGCCTCCCGGGCTCAGATATCTAATCCAGATACAACGTGTGAAGTTGTCAGTTCTTTATGTGTGTATTTAAAGAGGAGCCTTCCAGGTAAATTTCAACTTGCATAACCATTCCTCTATTGGGAAATGCACTATTTATATGACGAGTATGACGATCCACACAAGACAACTCTCTCAAAATTGCTTGTAAATTGTCAGACACAGAAACGAGTAAGTTGTGTATTATGACAGTTAAGATCTGATTTTGAGAATGTACTTACTGACTTTGTGAATAAAAAAAAAACTATAAACCAATGTCTAAATAAAATCCCAACAAATAAATGATAAACCCTTTTGCAGATTTAAACATTTCTTTGGATTTGTCTATCCGTGCATTTCTGCAAAGAACACTACAAAAAGCATGTATACATTTCTGTTTGGGACGTGAATGGGTTAAACTGGAGTTCGGGGGGTTTCCCTTAAATGGTAGTGTCAAGTGAGGAGAGGTGGCTGTGCTTCCTGCATGCTCCAGTAGCCACGTCCTTCGTGACACTCTGCACTGTGTCTCCGTGGACACGTGCTGGCAGAGCCACAAAGGAAGCTGTCACCGTGAGACGTGTCGCAGGGTCACTTGGTAGACCGGTAGCCTCGGCCTGCTGGGTCTGGACTACTGTTGTGGAACAGTAACAGCCAGGGTCACAGCATTAGTGACACCCTCATCTTGGTTGTCTCCGGGTGTTAATGAATCAGGGGTGTGTTTATGACTACCCACTAATCTCGTGTGGACAGGCTATGTGAGCCAACGCGGTTTTGTCGATTGGTGAGGAAATAGCGGTTTGCGTGAGATAGTGAGCAGCGTTAGTTCCGGTTCCTCAGATCTTTGTGTTTTTATTTCGCAGGGAGATTAGCCCCTTTGTTCTGACCTCACCTCAACGCATTTTGGAACAAGAACCTGTTTAAGCATCTGAACTTTGACCCTAAGCAAGATTTTACTTTACTGGTTAACCAATGTTAGAGGACTACAACAGGGCTCAATAGTGAATGATTGGTGTACGTAAGTAAATGGATTTAATTTGATTACATTTAGTATTTTCTAGGACTGAGGTCCAATATAGTTTAAGGATATAGCTTAAGTATTAAGACTCAAAGACCCCTCAAAACCTTGAAAACGTGTGAATAATTATTTGACCACTGCATTTTCTGTGACTGGAGAATTAGGGCTGACTGACACCTGACCTTGAACAGGATCTCAGTCGTCATGGTGAAGCCATGAGTGATGATGGGCTCTTCCTCTGGTGGCTTTCCCTTCCAGCAGTCAAGCTCCAGGCAACGGCAGCCGGCCAGCAGACATTGGCGGTACATCTCCGGGGACGACACACCGGAAAACTGACCAGCTGTGGGGGATCACACGGAATAAGATTTCATTACAATTTAGAGAAATTAAAATGATTATTAAAGTCATAGTCTGCACAAAATTAAAAATATTGTCTAAAACAACTAAGCTATTTTTTACATAGCTTTTCAACAGGAGGCCATAATAGAGGTTGCGTTTAAGTAAACAACCTGATTCAAAGATGTTCCCGAAGGTTTTTACATAATGTAATAATTTTACAAGACCTCCAGAGGGCCTTGTGGGTGCTTCAGGTGTCTGTAATTATCTCTGGCCCCTTTATTATGTGAGCTCACTTTAAATATGATTAAAAAAAGATTGACAAAATGACAATGACTAAAATGTTAAAAACAATTTTATGGATAACGACTGGAATTTAATATAAAAGGTTTATACATTATATTCTATATATGTTTTTTACACATTGATTTATTGTTTAACATCGTTAACTGTTCCGTTCACCTAAAAATGTACTTCCATCACAGTATTATTAAATCGAGAAATCGTTAAAAATGTAACCGAAGTTAGCATTAAACGTTGCAAGGCAATGTAAAATGACATTGGAGTTACTACATTTTTTGGAAGGTTTCTTCCCAGCAGAACAATTAATAGCCAATCCATTTTACAGAAAAGAGACAGCTATTCTTGGTTGGCCAATCACAGATGATGTTTACAACACACAAATAGCTGCTCCCAAGTAATGCAAGGGTTCCCATGTGTTGTTTTTTTCAACTACCGAGGCAATCTAACTGAAGAAAAATAAATGTTTTACTTTGAAAATAGCATATAGATATTCAGCACAGCAAGCATTGGATTTGGTCTTGTTCCCCACTCCAGACTGAAGCGAAAAATGTACTAAGACTAGAGGGTTTTTAAAGTATATTTATGAGGGTTAGCGGAATTGAGTTAGCAGAGGTTAAATGTAACGTTAAAAGTTAATTTGTCCAATAATGATTTCAGTGTAAACTTAAACGCTAAATTGTTAGCGAAATGTCATCTTTATTAATTAATGATTAACTGATGAACGTATTCGTGCCTGTC
>JACXGK010013923.1:0-11809 GCA_016801125.1 Novumbra hubbsi
GGTGTTGGGAAGTGATATATCACCTGGTTTGTTAGCAGCATTGTGGCTGGGTGTAGGTGTTGGGAAGTGATATATCACCTGGTTTGTTAGCAGCATTGTGGCTGGGTGTAGGTGTTGGAGAGAGTGTCAGGGCGGGAGTGTTGGACAGGGCCTGGCCGGACGATGAAGAACCAGGTCCACTGGACTCTCTTCTCTCTGCGGTCTTGTTCTGGGAGTCAGAGACTGGGGACAGACACGGCAGGTCAACACCACGTTGTTCCGGAACAACACACTCCTGCCAGCCCCAAGACGTGGAGCGAGGGTGGACCCCGAAGGTCTCATGAAGGTCACGGTGACATTGTATGTTTGCTGGGTCTCTTGACAAGCATCCCTGAAGATGCTGACCAGGTTCTTCACCTTTCTGACGGACACCAGCTATGCTCTTGAGATGTTCGAACGAGGCGCTGACGAGGCAAAATGGTGGATTTCTCTAAATGGATTGACAACCTGTTGCAAAGCAGTAATCTGTTTCTGCGTCCCAGCCTTTCTTAGTTCACACAAATCAATAGTCCTTCTTCCACACCTTCAATTTCTCTGCTGGCCATTCACTCATCACACACACAGTCTCTCCTTTCCCCAGTGGATCATCACACACACTCTCTCTCTCCTTTCCCCAGTGGATCATCACACACACTCTCTCTTTCTCTCCTTTCCCCAGTGGATCATCACACACTCTCTCTTTCTCTCCTTTCCCCAGTGGATCATCACACATACTCTCCTTTCCCCAGTGGATCAACACACACACACACTCTCTCCTTTCTCCAACATAAATTTTAGATTTTTTTCACAAGAGTCAATCCCTTAAAGCAGAGATATCACAATGGCAATCAAGGTAAAACAAACTCCTATGAAGGTAGGCTCGCTGATTCGGAAACGTGAAATGATATCCCCAAAACATTGAAGTTCATTTAATTTCTATACTCAAGGCAAGTATGAAAAGGATCCAGAAAAGTATAACCTGCTTTTGTTTAGGCAAAGACATCTACACAAGAGCATAGGATTTTATTTCAGGGGGGGGGGGGGGGGTCAGAAACAACAGATCCTAGTATTTTCAATCTGTTTTAGCCATCTATTATAGCTAAAAATCAATTTAACTACAATAGATCAACGATTTTATTTCTATTAAATATACAAAGGCCAAATGTGTTTTTATGTTTATTCCGGACACACAAGGGGAACAGAAAAGAGTGGGGAGAAATCTACTTAAACAAACAGCTACAACAGAGACTTGCTTTGGCAACAATAACAAATAATGTTTCCCCATGTAATTATGTCTTAAAGTAAAAGCGAGAAAAACAGAGAGAAGAGAGAGATTGGTGTCACCTGGGTTTAGTCAAATCATACAGCGTGATAACCAGAGGTTGGCATTTATCCACACACCCTGTTAATCTGGGTACCCGTTCCGATCCCTGTCGTGTGTGTTCATGTGGTGTGTGTGTGTGTGCGCGTGACCTCCCCCCTCCTGCCGCAGCTCAGATTAAACAGTCACAGTTAGCGATTAGCACTAAACTCTCCCTTGCTGTATGTGGCAGGCTAGGCTAATGTATGTGGCAGGCTAGGCTAATGTAGCGACGGACTAACAGCAGGAAGGCACCCTCTGTCGGCGCAGACTGAGAGGATTACCCACCGCTAACACTAAGCTCCAGACGGCAGGGGGAGAGGCACCAGAGACCTGCCCACACCAGGCACTCTGAGCTGGGTAAACACAGCCTGGGGAGTGGAGGTCTGCATGACGTGACAAGGCTGCTGTACATTTAGTCTTATTGTCAGTTTTGTTTTTCAAAATGTAAAAAAAGTCTTACAAAAATAAAAACAAAATGGAAATAATGCAGGCCCAGCTTTAGAAGAGAGGTGACTTCTCTGCATTAATAACGGTAAATAAACATTTTAAAATGTTCAGTCTCCTCTCACTCTCATCAACTCGGGGGGGGGCATGTAAGTGAACAATGGCTGTGTCGGAAGATTCCTCATCACTATCAAATCTGCACATCGTAGTTTGCTCACATCCAGAAAGTTATTCTACCGGTGAAATGCAGCCAAGCTCACGTTTGCATCAAGTGAGGAAATTCACAACTTTGATGGCACATACGTTAAAACAATACTAACAATACTAATGACATATAATAATAAAATAAAGCCCTCTCTCTAGAAGAGCCCGGTACTAGCCAGGGCATGAGACTTTCCCAAACTGTAATTATAAAATATGCACAATTGTTTGTTTTACAACAACCTGAACATTTAACCTGGAAATGCTAAAGAACCTTGTGGGGACAGAAATGTCAGGATTAAGTGTTTTGTGGGGACTTGTCCTCACATGTATAGTAAAACTAAGACCCCACACAGACAAACACGGCAACTTCTCAGCTTTCCTCTACTAACACAAAAACACAATGCTGACTAACCAATGAAACTACTTAGCCAGCAAGAAGTATGCAAATTCACAAACCCCCACCACACACACACACACACACCCTCTGTTTTCCTGCTCTTACTCCATCCTGCAGTCCTACACTATCGATCCTCCTCACCTCTCTTCCTCCTCTGTGCTCCTCTGCGTCCCTCCTCCTCCTCTGTGATGGTGAAGAGGACTGGGACGGCAGAGCGACAGGCCCCCTTCCTCAGCCTATCCTTGCGCTCCTGACTTCTCCTGCAGGGGCCTGGCATCCCTCCGTCCCAGCACCCACTTTGACCCCCCCCCCGCAGCAGGGGACAGGCAAGACACAACCCCCCACCGCTAGCTGCAGGAGGTGGGGGTGTTGTGGAGATAAAGGAGCTGAGGCTAATGCTAGCTCCGCGGTGTCGGAGGGAGGCCCGGCCTCCTGAGTCAGCGGGTGACAGGGAGAGAGACTGGAGCCCCTCCACCCAAACAGACAGAGAGGGACGGAGCTGCCAGCCGATATGAGCGACAGAGGAGAGACCCAAATGATGGTGGATGGAGGAGTTTTTTCAGCTCCCAGCCCGGCTTAGAGATAATCCAGAAGGACGGAGAGAAAACCGCTTCTCCTCCGTCAGGAGACTGCCAGTTCTGCTGCACTCTTTCTCCATCACAACCCCCCCCCCCCCCTCTCCCCCTCACTTAAGGACACACAAATGCAACACTGCAGATCTTTCTCCCCCTCTCCCGCATTTCACACACACTCCTAAAATATTCAGTGCAGATCTACCAGAGGAACGTGAGCTGGTCCCAGTAAATGGTTTCCGTGACAGCTAATGCATGCAGACCAGAAAGAGAGATGGAAGAGAGAGAGAGAGAGAGAGAGAAACACACAGCCTCCAGCAACACAACAGGTGATGACAACAGCTGACTGGAACTAACAAAAATGCAACTTCATAATGGTAATAAACATATTAGATTACCTTAACATACTCACAAAATTATGTTACTGAACATATTGCATGACCTAACCCATTCACAACATAGTGATAAAGAACATATTACATGACCTAATCTATTCAAAATATTTGCCAAAAATGAAATCTGTACATTTATTTGTTTTAAAAAAAGAAATGTTTTAATTCATCTGGATATCCAAGTGTTCTGTTATGTTTAGCCACCATAAGACTGTAAATCCACAGAAAGTGTCCATTATAGATAATTTATATCCTCAGAGGTTCATGAACTAAGGTGCTTGGTCCACCAATGTGAAATATGGCTTCACCTCCACACATTCACAATACACAAGTACACATTCACACACATTCATACCAGCCCATTGGCAATGGTGCTGCAGTAACCTGAGCTCTGTGGGTAAATATAAGACAGTGTACTTTGCTCGCGCGCACACACGAGACCAGAGCGGAGGGCGCGAGGGAAGGAACTGGAGAGAGAACGGGGGAGGAAGACTTCCATGTTTAGCAAAGAGCAGCAAAACTAGACCCTGGCAAAGGGGGACATTGCTTTTTACCTGCGTTTCTTTATATCCACTTCTACTGCCTAAGCACACACGGATTTGCCTGTGCAACTGCGGGCACCATGAGTGCTCAAATTCAGCCATTGCTGAAACCACCCTCAGCTCGGACGCTGGACGGGTGGCTGAGATAGTGACCGTGGTGGAATTTCGGGTGAACGTGATTGGCCAGTGACCGTTTGCGAACACTTGCCAGCGTGAGTGATGACAACACGTCGGAGATGTGACTGCAGAGGTTGTCGATAACGATGCGTTGATCCAAAACAGGCCGAAGTTAATGGAACTCGCTTTTGTATTTTTAACTGAGACATGGTTCGTCTTGAATACGCGGCTGTGCTGCGCATTAACGTAAAAGTAGCACAACCAAACCGGTGGCCTACGTGTGCACGTGGACTTTGTTTATAGTCCAGACGCGTCAGAAACTTACATAACAGTCCGCCTAGCGCTTTTTTCTCGTAATGTTTATAGGCCATAAGATGGAGTCGGGGTGTACTATAATATATTAACAGTATTAAAACAGACGTGTGAAATAAGCCAAATAAAACAATACATCAAATGGTAACCATGTGCAGATCGGCGTTTAGGATACAGTACTTTTTAAATACCGTATTGCTTGCTTTTTGGGGATTGTAGGCTTAGTATCTGGATAGAAATGTTGGAAAAAGTGTTGCAGTACAAAGGGCTTCATAAAAGGCATGTTACTGACGCATTGGTGTCAATGGGAAAGAACAGGTGAACGTTTTTTCGATTCACTAGATCCGGATGGGGACGTTCTGTTCCGTCTAACCACATAGATCCTATTAATCTAACCCCTAATTCTATTTCTCAATCTGTGAATCAACTTTGTTTAACCCTCTTAGACCCGGTCAGACAGGGACAGAAAAATACAGAAAAAAACGTAAAAAGTCTGATGTAATCAATTTATTCAATGATTTGGAAAAATAATAAATGTGGTAAAATCATAAAGTCTGAACTGGGTAAAATGGGCCTTAATAGCTCAGAGAATAACTGGGCCATCTTGTAGAGGAGAAACCGGCTTCAAACCTGTCCTTTACACACCCAGGTTACTTACTAGTTTTCCTATTATTCAGCTCAGCTCACCCACGGTCTCTTTCTCTCTCACACTCTTCAGGTTATAAAGCAACCTGATCTTTGGCCCCTTCAATATTACTCCCTACTGAAACCTTAAACACCCTGTTCACCTACTAAATGACAAAAATGTAATTTAATCCCAGCAGACCGTTTTGAAATATATTCATAATAGGTTGTCAATCTTCTGAAAAATCCAATCTAACCCCGTGTTTCCGTCAACAGAAATAACTTGGTCTTGGCAAACAAAAAAAACTCAGCCAGGCATAATCACTTTACGCAACCTATATCCAGCCAGAATCCTGTCCTGGTCGCAACAGTGTTCACGGAGTCTAGTTTGTGTCAAACACTCCTGTGAAGATTAAGAGTTCAACGACGAATTCATAGACTTAGAAAGTCATGTAACGATATATACACCTGCCAAATGCACTGACAACTCCCCACCGGCTCCACCTTACTGTGCCATGTCAACTCAGTGAGGAACACCGGGAATTCTACGAATACAGGGGTTCCTAAATACGCGTAACATAACGTCCACTAGGTCTTTCGAGAAAATAATATGACCAAATAAATACGCAGTGACAAAAGATTTGTTAAATTATCGTTTTAAGTGTTTACTTCACGGTTAATTTGCTTATTCACGACGGATTCGGTGTTCCATGAGTTTATAGTTAATCCGGTCCCCGTGACAAGTCAGTTTGTTTTAGTCTAGACTGGTCCAAATTACTTTTTATTGTAGTTGACGAGCGGAGTACAGGCAAAACAGGCGGTCCACAGAGACACCGAGCAAGTTCACACGTGGAACCTTCAGAGAAGTTGTCGAGTAAAGTTACAACTCGATGGGAGCTCACCTTGGGTCTCTGGCGGAGATACATCGCTGCCATCCTGGTCCGCCATTTGTCCTGACGTCAGCTGAGGGATTAGCCGCGCGACCGAGCGGACAGTAATGGCACCGGGAGACCGGCCCCCCTCGCGTACAGGTGGGGGACAGCAGCACGCGCCACACCTGCCTTTATTTGCGATTAGCTAGATTGTCGACGGTTTTTTAATGCAACTGATGACCTTCCTGCAGAGACGTCTATTAATAATCTGCTTCAGGGTTTATGAACCCACTGCCCACAGACAGATGTTACTATGCATTTCTTGTATGGCCAAAACAACTTGACATTTAACAAATTAATTCGCTGAAAACATCATAGCAGATTCAAAGTGTGTGGCTATACAGCTTCTCGAACCTTTGGACTTACATGAAGAGTCCAGAGAGGACACAGGCGGGGAGAAAACCTCATACATATACAGTGACATCTGGTGGTAACAGTGATAAACAAATCGAAACAGAAAAGAAATGCACTTTGATTCCTGAAGTAACTAACAGATTAAAAACGAAACTGTCTGGTGACATAATCAAGTAACAACGATTTTTGATGGGGATGGATTTCTCCCCAACTAACCGATCTCTAATTTTGTATATAATATTAGAATTCGGTTTGTGTGGACAATGGGCATGTTTTGACTGCACTATTGATAACTGAGTTATCATTTTATTGAATAGGTTTCATTGCAAAGTTGACAAAAATACTTTCTATTCATTAAATTCACTCCAAGGCTAAGACTCAACTATAAGAGAAAAGACAAATATACAAAACATCTGTACATACATGAAGAATAATCAAACAGGCATAGGTCAGGGCAAACAAAGAAAAAGCGACCAATTACAAAATGGAAACAGAGAATATTTTCTCCCAGATAGTATGTACAACCAGCACAGCTAGAGTTGGGTCAACTCAAATCCAATCCTATTTATGTGTATATAATTAAATACAACATTAATATTCCACTGCCCACCGCAGAACCCTGGCACCGGTCTACAGCAGAACCCCCTGTCACACCCAGAGATCTCCCACGTTCACCAGTAGAACGTCTTAGTGAGGAAACTGGCGGCCGAGTTGAGCCAGCTGCCGGAGGCGTCGTCCTTGGCCGCGGTTCGGGACACGGCGTGGCTCCGGTCCGTTTCGGGGCTTTCCTCCTCTGGGAGGTAGTCCGGTATAATCTGGTTCTCCTCCCTCACTTCCACCCCACTCGCATGGAGAGGGAGCAGGACCTGTGGCGGGGGAGGAGAACACAGAACGCCGTCACACAAGAACGCAGAGGTTCCAACTCGGACCCGGGTGGACCTGGAGTCTGACATGGTAGTTCAGCTGAAGGGCAGGAAACCCGCTGAGAGTCCTGCCACAACGTGAGTTTACCTTGCAGTCCATATGGTTATGCTTTCTATGAATCCTGTCTGCCTGACTCCTGACCAGTAGAATACAATTGTAATCCATGGTTGAGAGCCATGGCAAGCATGCAAGCAATCATTAAAGCCAAATGTAAAGCAATAATTTGTCTCCTGACTGTTACAAATGTCCCCCAGGTAGCCACTGGACTGACTCTATGAAGTAGCTGGATGTAATTAACAGGACATTCAATGGGTCAAAATAGACTGTTCATTTCCAGAGAGGTTGAGTCTCACCTCCTCCCCTGCCTCGTTCCTCACCACCTGCTGAGCTGACAAAACCTTGGTAGCAGCGATGGCTGATGCCAGAGTCTAGGGAGAAGAGATTCTCAATTTAATGGGTGAGAGAGGAGAGAGAGAGAGAGAGAGATGGACGAGGAGAGTGTTACCTCAGTGGGTAGGTCAGAGCGGATGGAGACAGACAGATGAGGGGGAAGGGGTCTACCTCAGTGGGAAGGTCAGAGCGGATGGAGACAGACGGTTGAGGGGAAGGGGTCTACCTCAGTGGGAAGGTCAGAGCGGATGCGGATGGTGCATCTCTTAGAAGCCATCTGAAAGGTGAAGCTGTTGACTCCTTTCACCCGCAGTAGAGCCTCCTCACACACACCTCGCTGGTCCTGATCTCACACACACACACACACACACAAACACACAATTATCACTGTGTAACATCCAGCCAAATTACAGTCTACATTACAAAGACATTGTTTAAGTGTGTTACTCAAGTCAGGAGAGTAACATGTCCTTTGGGATTAGTGTTTTCATCTAACAGTGGGCTTTAACAAGCCTGGTGTTTGTCTATGTGGAAAATTACAGTTAGACCAGTGTTTCTCAATCCTGGTCCTCGGGACCCAAAGGGGTGCATGTTTAAACCCTTACCCTAGCACTCACACACCTGTTTAAACCCTTACCCTAGCACTTACACACTTGATGGACATAATCAACCAATCATCAAGCCTTTAGTTAGAATCAGGTGTGTGAGTGCTTGGGCAAAGACTGTTACCCCTTTGGGTTCTAAGGACCTGGATTTAGAAACACTGAGGTCGACCGATCAGTTAGTCCATTGGCCCCCCTCATGTGTGGGTGTGGCTCCTCACTGTGCTGTCCAGACCCTGTATGTGCAGGGTAACCGACTTGTTCTTCCCCCTGGAGGAGTTGAGGAAGAACTGGGGTCTATTTCTCCTCTCTGGGTTGGGCGGGGGGGCACTCAGGATATCATACACCTCCCTCGACAGGACAGTGATGTCATCTGACAAACCACCCCTGCAAGACAGGCAGCAGGAGTTTGTGAATACAGGGGGTCCCACACGGCCCCGACTCCCCCCGTAACACCCGGCCCCGACTCCCCCGTAACACCCAGGGCCCCGACTCCCC
This sequence comes from Novumbra hubbsi, assembly GCA_016801125.1. Taxonomy (NCBI): domain Eukaryota; kingdom Metazoa; phylum Chordata; class Actinopteri; order Esociformes; family Umbridae; genus Novumbra; species Novumbra hubbsi. Next base: position 8,686 of record JACXGK010013923.1, read on the forward strand.
CGTAACACCCGGGGCCCCGACTCCCTCCATAACTCCCACACCAGATCCCGGCTTTAATGCAGGGGTCACATTCAGGCACAACACAACTGACTGACCTCTCCTGCAGTGTCTCCAGGCTGACCATCATACCCAGTTCGTTCTTCATAGTGGGGATGTTCAGTGGCCATTCGGCCAGGTAGCGCAGAGTCTGCAGAGGAGGGAGGGGCTTACACATCAAGACACCCAATGTCACGATCCTAATGAGATTACGTCGTGTTGACAGTGACCTGTCTTGTTGGGCGTCTAGTTACATATTGCTTCACTTAACAAGATGAGGATGGATGGCAATGTGAGGTACAGGCCTGGTCTAAGATCTAAATAGTCTTATAGTAGGTACCAGGAGGGGGTTCCTGTGAACACGGCCATTAACAACAGACAATGCCCACAAACCCGGTTTCGGATTGAATCCAGGCCATGGTCTGATTATTTTCTCCTGATCCAGGGTGTTTTCATTTCTACATTTGTTAAACTCCACAACAGTACTGTGGCAACGCAGCTACCTATAAGTGGGAAGTCTATTACACCACTTCTATGTCTATATGTAGTCTGTTAGACCCATTAACGGTTATACCACGCAATGACCAGTAATTTATACAGTCTCAGATTATACTGACCTGCAAGGTAGCAAACAACACTTGTGGGTCTTGGTGATCCATGAAGAGAACCAGTCCCGGGAGACAGCCCTGGTCCTGTACTATCGGCTCCCGGTTCTGAGGCTCGGAAGCCAGGTCCCGGAGCTGAGTCACCACAGATAGCGCATCCATCATGTTCCCAGAGGTAACAGAGGTTCCTTACAGGGAAACAGAACGTAACACGGATGATCTCAAGATCGATGAAAGTATCTGACGATCTTCAGGTGAAGAAATACAAGCAACGCGTTTGGGTTGCACATGCAGTGTTTGCGACTACGGGCCAGCTGGGAAAGTAGTTACATAACCTAGTAAGGTTAGAAATACTACATCTTTAAATATGACAACATAGCTACAGTTGCTAGACAGTTTAGGAAAAAACGTTGATAGCTAGTTAGCTAACCTCGCAGGCGACAGCAACTGACTGTATAGAAGTAGGTAAACAAGCCCGCTAGCTAGCTGGTGGTTAACGTTACTTAGCTTAGCTTAGCTTAAATAGGTTACATTTCGTTTTGAGCAATTTTTTGTAAATACATAGGAAACTAGTTCATTAAGTAACTTGTAGTACAAAAACAAAAGAGTTTTTCTGTCTAAATCGACAGTTTCTTTTAACATCTTACCACGGTGGAGCCCGCTAGTGCACCAACAAATACGAATTTAGTGCACAATTTCCTGAACACCCTATTGGTCAAATCGCTACGGTCACATCGCACGGTCCGTCATTATCATTGGCGTAGGATTTTATTCCATCTGAAATGTCCAATGTTTGCATGTTTTGCTAGCGCGGCTTTATTTGATTTCATCTTTACGGACGCTTGAGCTTCGAGTCAGAAGGTTATTTCTAGATTTCTTGCAAAGTATCGTGGTATGTGGTATGTTTAACGTTATTTACAAAATACCATAATTTACATAGATAACTTATTACAAAATGGTTTTCTGTTTTTCTATTCTACCGCTCCATGGGAGATGTTTTGCTGATCAAGCTTTTTCAAATACGTTAGTGTACTGCGTCGCTCTATGCGGCGAGGTTGCTGCAGTAGTTCTGCTAAACTTGGATGAAGTAACACAATTGTAAGTTATGTACAGTATTGACCTTTTTCGTTTGGGATTTTGCAATTCTTTCCCACCAGATAAGAATAAGAATGTGTCCAATTGTTTGACTTTGATCACGGCTCGGAACTCGCATCCCATGTGGACATTTGGTGCAACGTGAAACGGGAGTCCTTGTCGGCCGACCGGAGCTGTCAGCAAGCAAGCTGTCAGAAAGCACAACACCTTCTGCATCCATCAGCCAGAAATTCAGGAAGGACTTTCAATGTCTCTACTAGAAGATGTGCTTGAATTGTTGCAAAATATCTTCGAGTATTTTGGAGTACCTCCGGAAATGGTAAATTGATCATCTCGGTTAACACATTCTTGTTGTGGTCAAACTCAAGGGTTGACGATTTTAATGATGTTTTTTCAGCTGGTTCCGGTGTGGGGGAACCAACTGTGTGGCCAGTACCGGAGCCTGGTACGAATGATCGGTTCCAACCTTCCTCTGACCCCATCGCCGCGGTACCACTTCCAGGTCAGTATCGCTCAGACAACCTGCCGGCCAGATCCATAAACTGTTCTGCCCACACTGGGATGACGCATGTCTGGTTCTCTTGTGTGACGCGTCGTCAACTGTTCCCACGGTCCATAGATCCCTCTACACACATCTCACCCGCACGGGCACAGTGACCCAATGCTGGACGCCCGTCCTGCCATCCCTACACTGGCGGATGTGTTGTGGGTGGCGGAGGAAGACGGAAACCACTTTTCTACCATCAGGTAATGATGAAAGGTAGTACGGGTATTAGTGGTGGTTGTGGTGGTAGTAGGAGCTGTGTAAAGCCTTTTACAGGCTTCATCTGATCATATCGGTTGCCATTTGGGTGATGCATGGTGCTAGAACGGTTTCCCACACGCCGACCAAGTAGAAACATGCACCTGTACTGCTGATTGACGTGTTTCCTGGACCAGCCTGGAGGTGACTGTCCCCTCTGGTCCCCCCACAGGCACTGTGTGCGTTGGTCCCAGCGGCGGGGCCCTGTGGGCAGGGGGGGTATGGCCTTGCCAACCCCTCCCGTTGGCGCAGGGCGGGCGAGGGGCATGCCTGTGGCCCCCGGCTCAGACCCCGGGGCCCTCCGGAAGATCACAGCGCTGGAGGACGAGCTGCTCAAACTACGAGCTCAGATCGCCATGATAGTTGCGGCACCATCAGTGCCAGGTAAACCCAGATCTATAGATGGCATTTCAGGCCTGACTGTTAATAACTCCAATACAAAATCAAGACTAGAAAACATCATAAATACATGTGCGTGTGTCAGCCTGCTGCCCTGGTATTGCTGTTACCCAGGAGCATAGTGACCCGGGAGCATAGTGACCCGGGAGCATAGTGACCCGGGAGCATAGTGACCCGGGAGCATAGT
>JACXGK010013924.1:0-12244 GCA_016801125.1 Novumbra hubbsi
GATATTTAAAGCAGTGCAAACGTGCATACGCTCTCCGCATACATGTAACAATAACGGACACAAGGACAAGACACAGGAGGGATTATAAGGCAGGCCAACAGGTTGCACCTGTAGGGAATTAGGGAAGGGCGCATTCACAGGACATGGGAAACAGGACAACACGAGCGATGACGACTAGAACTCCGGCGACGTCGCGCGCTGGCTCACCACACGCAGAGGTGGGGGCGCGTCCCTAGACGGGGACGTGACAGACTATGGCAACAATGATGTCGGCACAACCTGTGAATAACAGTATTTTAATCTGATCAAGCCTAGACTTTTACCGAATTTCAATGTAGTTTTTCCCATGCCACAGTCACATTTAGAACAAATTTATATTAAATGAATATCGATAGTAATTAATTAGCTAAATAAACAGTAGTGTACACCTTAGACCGTGTGCTGATAGGCCTGACGAGCCGTGAGTCTTATGTGTTTTCAATCTAATTCTGTCATCCTTGTCACACTTTATCTAAAAGATGACTCCAACAAAGTTGGAAATAAATTGTAATTGCAAGAAGAAGCAAATTTGAAAGAAACATGTTTGAACAAAGAAATGTTAAAATTGGTGTTAGGCATACACTTTTACTTTTTGAAGCAATTTATTTCATACAATTTAATTTTGTTGTTTAATACGATTAAATATTCTTTGTTAACCTAGCTTTTGTTTTTATTTTAAGGAATATTTCAGTTTTTTATTTCTTAAGTTAACACATTTTAGCTCAATTTGTCTCTGGACTCACCTTCTTGAACAGAACAACTCTGTTGTTCTTCACCTCATATTTCTGGAAAACCTCTGGACTTGATGTCACACCAAACACCATGTCAACCATCTCAATGGCAACATCATTGAACACCTTGGCCTCCTCACTCTCTAAACTCTGATGGACAAATGTATTTAAAGGTCAGAGGATAGACTTCCGAGTGAATATGTCAGAGTTTAGAGGTCAGGGGATAGATGTCCGAGTGAATATGTCAGAGTTTAGAGGTCAGGGGATAGACTTCCGAGTGAATATGTCAGAGTTTAGAGGTCAAGGGATAGATATCCGAGTGAACATGTCAGAGTTTAGAGGTCAGGGGATAGATGTCCGAGTGAAAATGTCAGAGTTTAGAGGTCACGGGTTACTCACTGTGAAGAATCCCACCACAGTGATGTTGTGAAGATTGATGTGTTCTGCAGCAGCAGCAGGAGACTCTAACACCACAGCAGTTGGACCTGAGCGCCGCTCCAGCCACTGGACAATACCCTTTACGGTTCTCTTACCTGCACACACGATGAACAGATTACTGGCTGCAGCAAAGTAAGGTTTTGGTTTAAAAGTTAACAGGGTTGAAATCAATAAAGAAAACAGGTAATTACCAGTAAAGTCAATGGGGTTCTTTCTGTCTCCATTCATAAACAATTTGATCGTTGGGAAACTTCCTACATCAAACTCCTGTGCCAGCTCTTTCTCCTCTGTGCCGTCCACTTTGGCCAGACGGAATCCTTCACTGCCTTCCTGTCCCACCCTCCTCTCTGTCTTCAACAGCCCGGCTGCTTCAGCATACACCGGCTCCAACTGACGACAGTGGCCACACCATGGAGCATCTACACACACACACACACGCAGGACAAACTGTAGGTGAACTACAAAGTGCAAATATGCCAGATCAGATTTGGAGTGGGTTGAAGGCTAACTACTCTCGTCTGTCCTAACCTGAGAGAATTTACATGTAGAGCAGGTGGCTGCACACAGGCTGCGGATAACAGACCAAAGGGATGATGAGGGGATAATGAGGGTTAGAAAATTCTGGGTAATGAATTCTCTTAGGCTTGAGAAATCTGATGACGAGGGTTAGTGAGTTCTATAACTATGATGACGAGGATATCTTTCAGGAACTGGCCAAGATGTGATGACTTTATAAAGAACTGGTCAGGACGTGATGACTTTATAAAGAACTGGTCAGGACGTGATGACTTTATAAAGAACTGGTCAGGATGTGATGACTTTATAAAGAACTGGCCAGGATGTGATGACTTTATAAAGAACTGTCCAAGATGGTACGATGACTTTATAAAGAACTGTCCAAGATGGTACGATGACTTTATAAAGAACTACCCAAGATGGTATGATGACTTTATAAAGAACTGTCCAAGATGGTACAATTACTTTATAAAGAACTGTCCAAGATGGTACGATGACTTTATAAAGAACTGTCCAAGATGGTACGATGACTTTATAAAGAACTGTCCAAGATGGTACGATGACTTTATAAAGAACTACCCAAGATGGTATAATGACTTTATAAAGAACTGTCCAAAATGGTACGATGACTATATAAAGAACTACCCAAGATGGTATGATGACTTTATAAAGAACTGTCCAAGATGGTAGGATGACTCAAGAAAATATTGTCAACTTTTGAATTTTAATATTAGCATGTATAATTGAAACATTCAAAACATAAAACACATATGTCTGACAATTCTAATAGTTTATATACAATTAGGGCATTTTTTAATAATGCAGAATTTCCATGTGTTTCTACTTACAGAACTCAACCAGCAGGAATTTGTTTTCACTGAGAGCTCTTTGGAAGTTGTTAAAGTGTAGAATCATCACGTCCTTTTCCTCCTCTATATCTGATGTCTTGTCTTTTGGCTCAGGGTCCTCTGCTCCTTTGGCTGGATGGATGGTATTTTCTGGGCCGTTTTGATGCCCTACACTGTCAGTCTGTTGTGGACCAGTGCTGCCCTCCGCTCGGCTACACCACACACATAGAACCAGAACCGCTACTAGTGTAACTATGTAGAATCGCATGATGATGGCACTAAAGACATTAACCAGCTAAACCTTTTCAATCTGAAGAAGATGAAGACTCTAAACTGTTTAACCTTTTTAAACTGAAGATGATAAAGACTCTAAAATACCACAAAAGGTGAAAACGTAAACCAGCTAAACCTTTTCAAACTGCAGAAAATTAAAGAAAACCTATGCAAACTACAGAAGGTAAAGACTCTAACCTGCTACTATTCAGAAGAATGAAGAATCAAACCGTAACTATTGAACTTTTCTTCAACAAATGAAGACGAAGACACTAACCAGCCGTCTATTCACTCTAACACTCTGAAATGTCTCATCCACCCACAAACTGCCCTGTCTGACTGACACAGACCTGATTAAAGGCACTCTTCCTACAGGTGTGTGTGTCGGAATCCTACTGGTCTCCTTATCAACCAATCACAACCCTAGGCCTAACCTGACTGTTCAACCACAAGGTTTTACATTTCACCTTTGAATGTATTTGTGCACCCACAAAAACACATTCACATACACACACAGACCTACACAAACACATTCACATATATATAATTACATGATTGTTTATAATACATTTTAAACAACATTTCCATTTTAAACAATATGTATTCCCCAAAAATATATCACTAACCTTATACATATTTTCATCTTAACCTTAACCTGAAAAACTTAATTGTAACCCAAACTGTAACAGTTCCTCCTAATTGTAACCCTAATTGTAACCCTAAACCATATCTCCAACCCTAATGTGAATATACCTTCACTGGAAAGCCTTATGCTAGAGCAAAACTCTAATGTTTAAACCCAAATCCCAACACGCCAATTAAATTTTTAAACAAAACCTAAATAAATGAATAAAACTAAAACAAAACCTAAATATACAATTAAACATAACCCTAACCCTAACACAAACATAAGTAAAAAACAATTATTTAAACAAAATCTAAATTAAGAAATTAAAACAGAACTAAAACAGAACCTAAATAAATGACTGAGACACAATTATAACACAACCAAAAGTAACGCACAAAAAAAATAAACGTAATTAAAGCACAACCTGGTTAAATGTATAAACCATGGTTAAAGCACTATCTACAAAATTGAAACATCACCCTGTAAACCAAGGCAACAAATTTAAAACACTATATGATGTAACTCAATAGAACCTGGGATGGAACTTGATGCATGCGAGGTGGTTGGTATGTGTCGATGGGTGTTGTGTGTGTGTGTGGTCAGTGTGTGTACAGTTGGTGTGTGTGTGGTGTCAGGGTTGGGGTCCCAGTGTGCAAGCAAGTCGCTGAAGTCCGGGTGTTTGTGTGTGTTATCATTAATGTATGTGTTTTCAGAACTACTCAGAGTGTTTACAAGCAGGGCTGGCATTGGCTCGTTCCAGAAGCTAAGTGGGAGGTGCCTCTTGCTCATTGGTTGACAGTGTGTCTGGCTCCTCCCAGTCTGTCCTTCAAACAACTCTGCCAACGGACCCAGACCACCAGATCCTTTGGCAACACATCGGTGACTGTTGGCTCTGGGGATAGACTCTGGGCTTCCAGTTGCCATCCTGATTAGGTCGTCATAGTAACGCCGTTGTCCACTTGTTGAGGTGGTGATGTGTTCAATATTGCTGTAGATGTCACAGGCGTCTGGGTCGTCTTGGCGATGACCAAAATATCTCATTACATCTTGGCTGATGAGGTCAGCAAACCGAAGCAGCTGGTTGGTCGGGTCTGATGAGAAATGGGTGGGGCTTGAAAGAGCTTTCACCTCTTCCTCCTGTTCATCTTCTGACTCCCTCTCCTAGTATAATAATTATTATTAGAATGACAACTTTATTTATTTACACACCATAAATTCATGAGAATTCGTTAATAATAATGCCAGACACTTGATGTAAAAAATATTAAATACTCAGACCCTTTGCTAAGACGCTGGAAATGTAGCTCAGATGCATCCTGTTTCAGTTGATAATCTTTGAGATGTTTCTATTTTTATCTGATAAAGCTCACACTTGTCTAGATGAGGACCCACAAAACACATGTCAGAATCAAATCATGAGGTTGATGGAATTGTTTTGAGACCGGATGGTGTTGAGACAGGATGATGTTGAAATAGGAATGTGTTGAGACGTGATGGTGTTGAGACAGGATGGTGTTGAAAGAGGAATGTGTTAAGAGAGGATGGTGTTGAGACAAGATTGTGTTAAGACGGGACTATGTTGAAACAGAATTGTGTTGAGACAGGGTGGTGTTGAGACAGGATTGTTTTGGGATGGAATTGTGATGAGATGGAATGTGTCAATGCGCAGACCTGGTGAACGGTAACAAAACATTTCTGCAGATGGTCCACAATATGTCACTGCAGACTCAATTATTTTGAAAATGAAGAATTAGGGAACCACCAACACTCTCCCTAGACCTAACTAACCCTAACCTTAACCCTAGACCTAACTAACCCTAACCCTAGATCTAACTAACACTAACCCTAGACCAATCTAACCCTAACCCTAGACCAATCTAACCATGACCTTAACCCTAGACCAATCTAACCCTAACCCTAGACCAATCTAACCCTGACCTTAACCCTAGACCAATCTAACCCTGACCATAACCCTAGACCAATCTTAACCTGACCTTAACCCTAGACCAATCTAACCCTAACCTTAACACAGCCTGGGAGGGTTAGGGTCAGGAGGAGGGCCTTCAGTAGGAGGGCTTTCAGGAGGAGGGCCTTCTCTGCATCATTGCACCAATAAGGCCTTGATGGTGGAGGTGTTGGTACAACAGCCACTGTTCAGTAAAAGCAACCTTACACCAGCTTGTAATTGCCAAAGGGCACCTAAAAAACTTTGATACCATGAGGTACAGGATTATCTGGTCTGAGATGGTCAAGACTGAACTCTTTGGCCAGAATGCAAAAGGTCACGTCTGGAGGAAACCTGGCCAATACATTCCCTACGATGAAGCATGTTGAAACCAAACCCCACTCATCACCTGGCCAACATGATAGAGCTTCAGAGGATCGGCAGAGAAGAATGGAAGAAACTGCCCTAATAGACGTTTGCCAAGCATGTCGCATCACACCCAAGACTGGGGACTGGGTTAGGGTTAGGGACTGCAATCACGGACGAAGTGCTTTAACAAAATACTGAGTTAGTACTAAAGGGTTCTGCCTTGTGTGATGACTAGGGTCTGTAGTCACTGACACAGGGGCTTTAACAAAGTACTGAGTAAAGTGTTCTGCCTAATGTGTAGACTGATGAGGAAATTAATCTATTTAATACATTTTGAATAACATTGATCAAGTATGAGTAAAAGTAGTATTCGGTCAGAAAACAAATAAAAAAAAAAAATGAATTTTACCCAAATAAAATATATTTTGGCAGTATACCTCATTGATATATACAGTATGTTGTACAAACACTGGGAAAATTAGGACATTTTGGAGAATAACAGTTTTTCTATATTTTTGCCAAATACTGTAATGACAAACTATTTTAAATAGACCAGAATACATCATAAGTGTCCTTAAACTATACACAACCATTTATACTATTTTACTGTCCCAGGTTGAGGAAATAAACATATTTTAGGGTTCACTGTCCATTTAATAGATTTAGGCTCTAAGTCTCCCAATCCTCCCTGTAAATGTACAGTAGATTCTTGAGTTGTTTTTTATTAAAGAACCCATGCTATTTTTTTACAGTTTTTTGAATAAAGTGTGGAATGGTCTTTCTATCCAGCTGAGTTTTCTCCACTGGAATGTTGAAGGCTGTTTCTTATCCTTTGATTCCTTACATATATAGGCCAATCAAATGCTTTGGTTTACTGTGAATATTTTAGCGGGCTCTGAAATACTTGAAATACTGTACATTTATATGTTATGAGGATATATAATTAATGTAACTGAAGTTAATTGGTCAAATGTAAAAGTCTAGGGAAAAAGTTACTTCCTTCAAATTATTTGAGTAAAAGTACAAGTACCAACCTCCTCCTCATCCTCCCTTTCTTCCTCTTCATCGTCCGAGAAAGTCTGCTGCAGGATCATGGGAAGATAACAGGTGGGCAAAGTTCTGATGACACCTGCTGCCATCTTGACCAATAAAAACATAGGAAAGAGACAGAGCACCCATCAGAATTGAGGAAATGGACAGAGCACCAATAGCAAGCCAAGAAAGAAACAGAGAACCTATAAGAATTGAGGAAATAGACAGAGCACCAGTAGGAATTTAGGTAGGAGAAACAAGCACCAATAAAAAAATAAGCAGTTGGCCTCACCTTTCTGGACTGGTCTGAACAGCTGGTTATGGTCTAGATTGGTCTGAACAGCTGGTTCTGGTCTAGATTGGTCTGGGTCAGCCAGGTCTGGTCTAGGTCAGCTAGGTCTGTCTAGACTGGTCTGGGTCAACTAGTTCTGGTTTAGACTGCTCTAGGTCAGCTAGGTCTGTCTAGACTGGTCTGGGTCAACTAGTTCTGGTTTAGACTGGTCTGGGTCAACTAGGTCTGGTCTAGACTGGTCTGGGTCAGCCAGGTCTGGTCTAGACTGGTCTGGGTCAGCTGCTTCTGGATTAGTTCTGCATGTCTCCTGCTGCTCAGTGTCTGTCTGTGTCAATGTCTTCAGTCTGGGTGCATTGCACTGTATTTATAAGGGAGCGTGAGGCTGTTTCCCTGGTCAATATTTGTGTGTGTGCGTGTGTGTGTCTGGTCAATATTTGAGCACAAGAGTTGGTCAAATAAAGCAGTGTACCATAGTGCCCAGCAACAAGAGAGGGGGGGGGGCAGCTAATGGACTCTCTGCCAGGGGGCCTTGAAGTGTTATTTCACACACACACACATACACACACACAAACACACACACAAAATTACACACACACAAAAACAGGCACACAAATACACGCACACAAAAACACGCACACACACACACAGCCTGTGCGGTGGTCTTATCAGTGCCTAGTTGAAAGCTAAAAGGGCGTGAAATCAAATCTTACACTATTTTGACTTTTAGAGAAGGAACCTTTTTAAAACCACATTAGGATTATCAGGGGCCCAATTAAGCATCGCGCAGCAGAGCAAACCAGTCATGACCATCAACAAATCAACTAATGTGATATCAAACTGTCTTCAAACTAACCTGTTGTTATTTTGTTTCTGAACTGTTGTTATGCTAGCTAATTTAATATAATTATGTCTCTGAAATTTTGTTATGCTAGATTGCTATACGGCAAAAACAGTTGTAAACTAAAAAACAGCTGAGTGCAAATAAAAAAATGCTATGGAAAGTATGGTTAATATGAAAAGGTGATGGAGAAAAAACTAAATATATAAGCACATTATTACAACTTGTTATTATAATATCATATGTACAGTATAATAATAATAACTTGTTATTAAAATGTACAGTATTATACAAATATATTGTTATTGATATGTACAGTATTATAATAATGACTTGTTTTGATATATGCAGTATTACAACTCCCAAAACATTGTGAGGCTGTGAAAATGCAAATAAAAACAGAACGCAATGATGTGAAAAACATTCATTCCTACATTCATTCCTATATTTTATTGAAAATAGTAGAAATACAAAATATCAAATGTAAAAACTAAGAAATGTTATTGTTTTTGGAAAAATATATTTTTTATTTCATGCCAAAAACAGGTATAAAAAAAGTTGGGTTAGGGATGTTTACCGACGTGTTGCATCATCTCTTCTTTTGACAATACTCTGGAATCCTTTTGGAATTGAGGAGACCAATTGCTGTAGTTTTTAATGTGAAATGTTTTCCCAATCTGCTCAACAGTTCCGGGTCTTTTGTCATATTTTTTATTTTCATAACGTGACAAATGTTTTCAATGGGTGACAGGTCTGGGCTGCAGGCAGGCCAGTTCAGCACTCGGACTCTTGCTACCGAGCCACACGGTTCTAATATGGGAAGATTGTGGTTTGGCGTTGTCTTGCTAAGTAAAAAAGTATAATCAATGTATAACTTTTTTGAAATGCGTTTTTATGGATTTTTGGTTATTCTGTCTTTCACTGTTCAAATAGACCTACCATTAAAAGTATAGACGGATCATTTCTTTGTCAGTTGGCAAACGTACAAAATCAGCAGGATATACAATTTGATTTTCTTCGCCTGTATATTATGTTTATGGAGAATAGAGACCAGAGGGAGAATATATAACGAGAATAGAAATGGCTACAGGATCCATGCTTGAGGTACTCCACATGTGACTCCGCCGAAGAGTAGGAAATATTACACCGAAAGATTTGTCTTTCAAATAAGAGTTGAACCACCGTAGAGTAACACTACGTAGAGATAATAAAGCCTTGCTGGAGGCGATCTAGGAGAATGATCAACAGTATCAAAAGCAGCACTATGGTCAAGCAAGAGTAAAATAGTACAATTTCCAGAATCACAGAACAGTAACAAATCATTAGGGTTAAACTAGGTTAAAACTAGCATGCCTAGATTAGGGTTAGACTAGGTGAAAATGTGCATTTATGGGTTAGAGTTAGAGTAGGTTAAAACAAACATATATTTTTTATACTGGTTAATATTATATAATGTATGGGTCAGGGCTGTACGAGTTTAAATCTAGCATATGCATCTGAATTCCAGTGTGTGTGTGTGTCTCTCTTTGATGTCTCTCACACACCCACCAATAATGGTTGGTTTTAGGCCCAAAGATCAATAGTAGCAATATGTTGACTCAGAAGTCCTCAGACAATAAATTACACAGGCTGTTAGGTATGCACACAAATATATACACACAGACAGACAGACACACTGAGAAATTCACAAACACACACCCTTTCATTCTTGTTCAACTTTACTAGGGCAGACTTACACTAAAATATTAAATCCAAAACCTAATCACAACCCACAGCCTAAAAATACATTTATGAAAATGTTCAGGTGTTTTTATAAATATATATATACATATATTTGGTCTGGTTGTTTCAATTATGTAATCATAATTCTGATCCTCATGGCACTCCATAGGCTAGAATGATTAGATAGATTTGATTGTAAATATGGTGTAATGGTAATTCTAAACCCCATGGCACTCCATAGGCTAGAATGGTTAGATAGAGTTGAATGTAAATATGGTGTAATGGTAATTCTCAACCCCGGGGCACTCTATAGACTAGGATGATTAAATAGAGTTGATGGTAAAGATGGTGGGATGGTCATTCTAAACCACAGGGCACTCCATATGCCTTAATGGTTAGATAGAGTTGATGGTAAACATAGTGTGATGTAATTCTAAACCCAAGGCCCTCTATAGGCTATAATGGTTAGATAGAGTTGACGGTAAAGATGGTGTAATGGTAATTCTCAACCCCAGGGCACTCTATATGCAAAAATGGTTAAATAGAGTTGATGGTAAAGATGCTGTAATGGTAATTCTCAACCTCAGGGCCACCATTTTGGCTACTTTAAAAGGTTTTAAAATAACCAAACAGTACAAACTGTGTGTTCCTGCAGAAACCAATTTTTTGTAAGTCATTAATAGAGTAAGGGTTATAACTATCACTATTTGTTCATCATCCGTTCATGGTAACTACCGTATTTGTTAATGGTAGTTCATGTACCCTTATTGGAGTGTTACCGAAATGTATTTATTGGGTAAATAAATCTAACAATAAACGAATAAAACGAATAGCCTAGAAATAACGCACATATTACGAGTGCCTCTAGCAAACCAACAGCGATTTGAAAGGCAGAAAACGTCATCCTTTTGAGGACACAACTTAATGTTTTCTGCTACCAATATCAGTGAAACGTAGGCTAAATAGACCACGGGATAAAGGGAAAACATTGTAACACCCAAGTCGCAGAAAGAATAGATTGCGTGATCATTCACGCCATTAGAAGTTACGATTCAATTTAAAGCACAACACCTGTATGTAAATACCTGAAACCCACTAGTATGCGGAGTATGACAACTGTACTGCGCAGTGCATTGTGGGGCGTGTTTACAACCTGGAAACGCAACTAAGGTCGGCGGTACCCAGCTATGGCGTAGCTGTTATCGCATAGAAGATGTAATGTTTTGTACTATAATACGTTTTGTGTAAAACTGAAATGGAAATCCACATACTGACTTTGTTATTGCTTTTCGATGTCATGGCTGCCGATGTCAGCGGTGGTAAGTACCGACCTTGACAACAATTTTCGAGCCAAATTGCATAGTTTTGCCTTAACTGCACTCCGGAGCGTAACTTTCCGAATCTGTATTTTACCGGCGGTGTTGCTAGATTGTACGGTTGGTGGATAACAGCTACATTACGAACCAGATCTAGGTTCGCCAAGCCATACGATTATATGATGTTAGTGCTGTTAACCGTGTTTATAGTTTAACTAGAAACAAACGATGTATTTTGCTATGTGACGTTTTCTTCTAAGTGGTAAGTTAATACCTTTTCCTGTTAGTATACCTACTGTCTTTTGATCACGAACAGACGGCTCTTTTTCAACGGATGGTTAAGGTGAACTGTAGGAACCGCATTGGTGAAAACAAACGTCTATTTTTACGTCTTACTGTAAGATGAGCTGAGAACGTATTCACTGAAGTATGAAATGATTCCGCACCTGTCCTCATAGGACAGGTAAGATATAACCTATTTAAACGAACAGCTTTTCAAGCATTTTGAAAAAAGAGCAGATCGCAGGGCAAATCAACCGGCTCTTTCCGGAGCCGACTGATTTACGGAGCCAGGAGACCGGGCTCATCAAAAGACTGGAATGCCCATAACTTCTCTTCACTTCGTCTCTCATGCTTTCATCACCAGTTCGGAGTGGACTAACGCTTTTAATGTGACAAAGAAATTACCATGGAGTCTATAATAATTTCAGGTTGAAGAAAATTGGTCAGAATTTAAGAACACCGTTGTGCATGGAATTATTTTCTCATGCATTTTTCTAAATCAGTAATGTTACTCGTTGAGTGTAAGGTTGTTAGGTTTAGTGTATATTTCCAGCATAATGACCACTGAAACTATTCCCCCTACACTTATAATTACACAGCTGAGTGCTCAAACACTAATACCTTGCTCAAACGTTCCTGCATTTTCTGTTGACAACTAATAATTCAGGTAGGCCTTCAGGAAAACATTTCTGCTACATGAAGGTTCCTGCATTTTTTTGAATTCAGGTAGGCCTACGGGAAAGCATGTCTGCAACATAAAAATATTCTTCCACAAGGCAGCTGTGATTAATGCTCAGATTGTCTTGCTGCATCACATTTGTGTGGTTCCAATGTGTTTCTGAATAGTCTCACAAGGCCACTCCTTGGAGGTTTGGAAAGATTTGTATTTTTAAAAGCTTTGAAGGTGGCGCTGATTTCTATTGAATGTTTATATTTTAAGAAGCCCCCCCCCCCCCCCCCCCCCCCCCCCCCCCC
>JACXGK010013925.1:0-12243 GCA_016801125.1 Novumbra hubbsi
GACAACCGCCCCTCTATAGATAGACAACCGCCCCTCTATAGATAGACAACCGCCCCTCTATAGATAGACAACCGCCCCTAGGGAATTGAGATAGCCTCTCCGTGCTTTGACAAAGTGCGTCTATATGTGCGTTTGTTACTCAATGTACACAGAATGATGGTGCTCCCCCCCTCCACCCGACCCCCCCCTCCCCTCACGCAGGCTGTCTGTGCTGGATCTGCCGACCAGGAAGCATGAGGACGGAGAACAATAACAACCCTTCCATTGCAGGCCACAGCGAGAGGCTTCTCCTCCGACGCAGCACTTGGTTAACTGCAAAGGCTCTATAATAAAGAAGTAGTGACGATGACTCTTGCGTCCACCCCTCAGAGTGGCCAGCTGCCCGCACCACCGCGTCGAAACCCGCACACGGCACATTCCAGCGCCACACACTCACCCAGAACCCACCAAAGCAGTGCAGGAGAGCGGCGCTGGAGGAGGTTGTCCTAATAATCAAAAGCGAAGCGGAGACACAGGTGGACAGGCTGTTGGCTCAGACACTCGAGGAGTTGGCGTGCGCTCACACACGAACGCGTGCACGCACGCGCGCAGACCGGGAGCTCAGCTTTGCGACAGGCCATCCATCAAAGTAACACAGCACATCACCATCCTCGCCTGATGTGCACTGGATCTGTCACAATGATGGAGTTGGCTACACCGTACCAGCAAAACAGGACGGGGAAAGTCGATTAAACCTCATTTGGTCCTATTAATAACTCTAAGAGATTGAGTTCAAGCCGGCACCCTTCGTGAGCAACTTGGGTAAGAATGTACGATTGGGGAAACCAACAAGTCCTGCGGTTCCCTCCCGGGTGCGGTGTGCGTCGCCGAAAGGGGGGCCCTGGCCAGGCGGGGCCAGCGCTGGAAGTCACCGGCAATCCGGGTAGAATGACCCGCTGGAGTAGCTGTTTAATTAATTGATGATAGATTTCAGATGGGCGCTAATACCGTAGGTGAACGCCTTAATGTCAAGTAAATCGTCCCGTCCTAGCCCACATCAACCTATCTCCGGGAAGGAGCCATGAGGGGTGGTCAAGCGGAAAATTGGCCTATTAGATGTATTTCATGCTTGACATGCCTATCGGTTAAAATTGCATCCAATGGTTAAAAAGGCAATAGAAAAAAACCAATACCTGGATTTGCTCAATCTTGTATGCAATATAATGGCCACCCAGAGTAGGTATTGTAGCCCACTGCTTAGCCTAGGGTAGGTATTTCAATTACTAAAAAGAAAGCACAGAAAGCAGGACTCTGCGTTACAGATGGGCTCTCTGTCTCCACTGGCAGTTGATTCTGTTTGACATGGAACACCATATCCTGCTGGGCATTTTCTTTTTTTAATCCTGTTTATTTGGGTCCAGAGAACACAGATTAGTACTGGGTCTTAGACTGGCTCTCAGCTGCAGCTAGTATTAGAATGGAGAACTTGGGAAAATCACAGTAAGTCCTCGCAAGAAACGCAAGAAACACACACACAGACACACACACAGTACCTCACTGGCTTCTCCAGAAAATAAACTGTGATTCAAACTCTTGAAGACTGATAACGATGAATGATACATGAGATGGCCGACTCCCTGCTGCGAGATTTTTAAGGAATTAATTTGATAGGACGTGTAACACTTGCAGTCACATGAAACAACTACAGGGTTGCCGAGATCTAATGAAGGCCGCCCTCCTCCCTAACGCAGCGGATCCGGATCACGTTCCACAGATCCGGATCACGTTCCACAGATCCGGATCACGTTCCACAGATCCGGATCACGTTCCACATCCGCAATGGTATTCAATCAACACCCCCCCCCCCCCATTCATCTCGTCCTCAGCCAATCGGATCAATTGCGGTGAAGTCCCTGTCCCTTTCAAACACATCGTATACGCTGGGGGGGAAAGCGGCGGTTTGAAAGAACGTTCCAGAAATGTGTAATATGAAGGCTGTGACCACTTACTCACACGTACCTTGTTGCATGCCGAGTTAAATGGCAAAAGCCTTCCAAACATCCTAGTCACCATTTTGAGAGGCAAGTGGCTGTGACTGAGCCGGCCTGCATGGCACAGACTACCTGAGAGGTCTTCAACCTCCCGCTCCCTCTCATGACCCCCCCAGCCATTCCATGTATTTGAGCCAGCACACATGCAAAACCCCAGTAATCAAGCCCTTGAATTAGTGACTCAGGTGTGCCTGTTCTGGGCTAAAACTAAATTGTAAAATGTGAGAGCGTCCAAACCCACCTGCCACACCAGGCAGCCTGAAATATTTGACATTTGAACCAGCAGACCAGGCCAGCTGAAAACATCACACTGCTTTAAAAGAAAGATCTGGAATGACAAAGAGGCCGTTGATCAAATCTATTTTCTCATTTACATGAAAGTACAGTCAGGGTCTGCAAGAAAGGACCTCATCATACAGACAGAATTCACGTGAAGATTATATTCTAGCTCAGCCTCATGCCGTGTTCACCGGCTGACGCGTTGCTGGGAGATTGGCTGAATCAAACGTAGAATTTACCCCGGGGGCTGGGGGGGGGGTAATGTGAGATGTGATGTAAGAACTAACTAACCCATTATGTGTACTAGGGTGCGTGAGCGCGGTACCTTGCAGCCAGAGCTCAGTCCTTGGGATACGGTTTCGGTGCCGCCTGCTGTTTTCATGACGCCTTACACTGGACCGTAAGTAAAACCACTGGTAGGCCAGCGTGGCCCTCTACAGGCCACTAGGACGCACTGCATCTTCAGATCGACATTGTCTTGACAACCCTACCGACTACGTTCACTGGCTGAATGACTAAACAGGACAGTTTTTTGTTTTATTTCGTTGGGTGTCAACCAGGACGAATCACAGTGGCTTCAGCTAATGGGGATCCAAATAAATAATTCAACATATTCCTAAAGTGTTTAATGCTCCTCGCAGTGCCCTCTGTTTCAGTAGTCCCCTGTAACCGAGGCCATGCCCGTTTCAATAGTATGCCCGTGAAACTTCACTGTGAACAAGACCAGGATCCTACCTTCAGGGGGCTCCTCGCGTAAATAAGGGGGGACCTCCTCGCTGTTGGAGTTGCCCACTGGTGTTGACGAAATGCTTCCCTCCTCCACCACCTCATTTTCATTACTAGGGACCTAAAACAACACAATAGGTGGGACATTCATTGTCCAGTTTGGGAGTGTGATAGCAAGCCGATAATAATTAAAAGAACATTATCTATGCATTATGAAAGTCGTACATTCGTCATGGAAATATCAAGAACCCAAAACATCAAGAATAACAAAAACATGTTTTAAATTGAAGTGGTGTGACGAAAGCGTTAAAAATGTCGTGTAGTCTTTATTAGAATAGGTTGAATGCTGAGGTTGCGTTGGGCAAAGTAATCCTATTACACACACTGACCCACCGATCATTCTTCAGACAATAGAATGAGCAGAAATTATGTTGCATGTCTAAACGGCTACTGTCATATCGTTATAACAAATATGTACATAAAGCAAACAACAGTAAGTTCGGCTGCAGCAAAGTCGCTACAAAACTACCGAACAAATAGTTTCTTGTATTTACTGGAAGTGCATCACTCGTCTACGCAGGGGGGAGGGACTCGGTTGATGTCGTACACGATGTGCATTTTCTTCTCTGTATGAAACCAGTATTTGTATAATTTCCGAAACGTCTGCCGTGCAGTTGCAAAAAAGACCACTTCGTTTTTTCCTGAAGCGAACTTCAAAGATTGCGACCGTTGTTAAAGACTTTGCATTTTCAGATGCGAAATAGCGTGCAGTACGATTTCAACAAAACAAACCCATCTCTCTAACTCACCTTCATCTTTTGATAGAAGCCGAAGACTGTCCTGTTTCCAAACACTGTCAATTAAATCTTACGAGCAGGATTGCAAAATATATGCGAACACCTAAACGCAAAACGTTGTTAAAATAACTATGAAACAGAGAGTAATTTCGTAACACAGAAATGTCAGTGTTTTGCTGTCAAAAAATAACCGGAAGTGACGTTTGCGATGTTTACGGAATTGTTCTTCAATATGTACGGTTGATTATCAGTCGGAAGGGGGTAGCGTCGAGTCAGGTTATTTGAGCTTGCGGTGTTAGACATTTTTTTGGTGACTCGAAAAGGATCACAATGTACATTCCTTAATTTGTCCATGGCCCAACGAGTTGCTTTGAGTGCTGCGTAGCGAGAAGTATCACCCCACACAACTTGGCATTTTATATCTAATGTAACTCATGTAATTTATTTCTGTTCGACTCATAATGCCGACGCGTATTTCAAGTGGCAAGATCATTTGGCATTTCAATCACCACGCAAAACAACATTTGGTGGGAATATATGTAAAAATGAGAATCGCTGATGGAGTATGAGAACCTGTGAGCCGCCCAGGGCTGGTGTATGCTATGAAGTCTGTATCATGAAATGTTGTTCCGCATCTTCTACAGCACTGGTTTCCAACCAGGGGTACTAAGACTCTCCACAGGGGATACTTGAAAACACTCTTGGCACCATAGACTTTCTAGTAAAATTACAGTTTTAAAGAATTGCTAAAACACTGAATGTGTCAGAGGTAGTGGATGAGGAGGAAGGGTATGTGTTAGAGGTAGTAGATGAGGAGGAAGAGGATGTGTCAGAGGTAGTGGATGAGGAGGAAGGGTATGTGTCAGGGGTAGTGGATGAGGAGGATGAGTCCTCAGGCACAAAGACATGATGCTGAGGCAGAATTAATCTCTCATGGACTTTTTGAGTTTAGTGTCATGTGCTTTTCATTTACTTTTCTTTGGTCATTGGGCTTTTGCATAGTGGATTACTGCATTTTATGCCACTGCTGGTATACAGACATTCCAAACTGTATTACTTGCTGTACTTACACTATTGAATTTTTTCACTGAACTAAGTTGTGATAATTATACTTTCTATATTGCAAAATGTGTTTACTATTTACAATGAGAAAAAACATGTATGTAGTGTCTAATGAATGCTTTGTTATGTTTTTATAGTGACTGGTTGGGTTTATGATCTGAAAGCATTGTGTGATTTGAGAACAGATTAAATGATTTTGAGAGGAGTGTTTGATTTTACAGAAGAGTCTGGGGTTTTGTGAATGTAGTTTTGATTCTGCTGGAAGTTTAGAGAAAACGAGGGAAAGTTTAAAGAAATGTGTTTTAGCAATTAAAAACTAGAGGTACATCAGGGTTACTCAAAGCAGAGCAAAATGTTGTTGGTGGTACAATAACTGAAAAAGATTGGGAACCACTGTTCTATACAATTTTGTGTGTCTTTGATTGGGATGGAGGTTTACTAGTCCTATAATACTTAGTTTGACACTTTAAAATAGTGTTGTAAACACAAGCCTTACAAACGGTGGTGGAAAGGATTCAAATCAGCAGAGATTTCCCAGTGTCTTATCAAATAGTACCACCACTCACAAAAATATTAGATGTCCAATTTGAAGACATATTATTGTTTTTCTTGTGTCCTACAAATCACCATATAATCAGTTATGGGATTTTGCAGTCACCTAAAATATCGTTTAGCCCTACGTCTAAAAATCACACCCAAATACCTAAGACAAAAAGCAGTATACTTCAAGTGTATTATTTTGGAAGCATTTATGTTGTTTTTAAATACAGGATTATAATAGTATGTACCACTTAAATTGTAGTCTAATAAGTATATTTCTGTGTGTGAAGATGGACCGACTTGATACATATGTTAGGATACTTATAACAAATGATTGGAAACAGCATTATAGTATGCATAAATTATTAGCCTAATCTATTTCAAATATGTTATATATTTTTCATTAATTCTGCCGTACTTAAATATTATCAATTATGGATTACAAATTTGCTAGAGTATGAACCAAGTGGATAATTTGTATACAATGCAGTATACATGTGACTGATTTAAATAGTAGTAACTTAATATTTTAGTTAAGTTTAACATTAATGAACTTAACACAATTAAAAGTAATTGACGTTAAGCCTATTGGTTTTTTGGCTTTGATTGGCTAGTCATAGACATATGTTTTAAAATCACAGGTTACTGGTGATTTCTTTCTTGGGTTCAGATAGCACCCAACAAACTTAGCAAATGAACAAAAGTATTTGGCACTGTGATAAGTAGCAATGGGCCAATGATTGTATTAGTTAGTGGATTAGGGTAATCTTATTATACTGTTTTAGAGAGACTACTTAATCTCACATGTGAGGTTGCCCCTGACAGCCTGTTAACCAGTTTACAAAACCATTTTTATTTTGGTTGTATTGTTGACATGCACATACTGTGTTCCATGTAATGAAAGCTAAGCTATCCTATTGAATAACCAGAACAAATGGGTGCAATTCATGACCAATGTATTTATTTTAATTTCACCTTTTCACCAAGTCATTTAGGTGACACATTTTTGTACATTTATTTATATTGCAGATCTGGCCCAATCCATTACTCTTCATGAGGGTCACTACGCTGCAGATCTGACCCATTCTATTACTCTTCATGAAGGTTGCCGCTCTGCAGATCAGCTTCTCTGCTCATAGGTCCTTGACGAGGAACCACTCTATCACTCCACGCAAGAAACATACTCAGGACACCTTGTTGACTCTGGAATTATCATTTTAGCCTTTTAAAAAACACAATATCCGCTGTCACTTAATGGAGAGACTTGATCATTAAATTAGACTTAAAACACTCTGACTACAACCTGTTGGGGCCTCAATAGGAGCCCAAACCACCCAACCACCCCGACTACGCCCCCTTTTAATCCAGTGAGCTCCCTCAGAGATACAGTGCACAGTGAGTTAGCTATTTGAGCTCATCTAAATTGAGAAACACACTAATATAAAGGCCTTTACTCATCAGAGGAAATGTTCAAAGGTTTGGGTCGTGGCAGGCCTTTCTAGACAAACACATCTCAGGCTGTCAGGGGCAGCCATCTTAGTGTCAGGTATTAACGCTTGCACAGGGTTTGCAATGAGCTTGATGGCTTCTTAAAATAACAGTCCGTCTGTCCCTCCCCATGGTAACTCACCCATAGTTGTGCATCGTACAGGATTAGGTCTGTAGAAGGCATTGTGGCAGGATGGAGGGACAAAGTTGTCAAACAATCTCTGTACATTTTCATTGGGAATTTGGACTTTTTCGTGACAGGACCTTTGGACTGTGATTCATCAGTAAGGACACAACCGTTTGTGATCAATTGTTTGATGGCAAAATGGAGCTGCCAAAGAAGGTCTCCACTAGCTTCCTCTACTGAGGAACGGTGTGGGAACATTTGATGGCAAATAACTAAGATTGGCTTGTAGTTGCATTTTTTGGGCTTTGTTTTGCCATGGGTCAGAACCTCAACGGGGAGGAGAATGAGGACGTGGCTCTGTCGGAGATCCAACCTCTCTACACGGCTTTTTGGAAAAAATGTCCAAGTGGAGCGTTACACCTGCATGAGTTCAAAAGCCTCTTTGGAGTGCAAACTTTGTCAGAAGAGGAGAGTATCTACATGGAGACACTTTTCCGCTCATTTGACTCAAATAGGGTTTGTTCATGTTCATCCATGTGCTCGTGTTGGTTTCAGAAAAGATATGTGTAGGAATAATGTGGTTTTCATGTAGAAAAAAGCTTAAGCTTTGAGCTCTGAAATGAACAGTATTCTGATTTGGTAAATCCGGCAACATGTGCGTAATCAAATCTTGATAACACAAAATATATTACAAAAAATATTAGTTTTCTCATGCGTTATAATTTAATTCTACCTTCTGCTTCCAGGACAATGTGATGGATTTCATGGAATTTGTGGCAGCAGTGCACCTGGTACTTCGAGGAAAACTGGAGGACAGATTGAAGTGGTCCTTCAAGGTCTTCGATAGAGACGGGGATGGGAAAATTGACCGACATGAGGTCAGGCACATCATAAGGGTAAGAAACGATGTTGTGAAGCAGCTGATGCCTGTGTGTAGCAGACACCTAACCTTCCCTGTGTTGTCAACATTTTCCTTTGTTTAGTTACGAGAAATGCATTTGTTAGATGCATAATGTACGTGTTTAACCTGGATAATGTACACCTGGATAATGTACATTAGGTGATCACTTTTATTTTGGGTTATTGTTTGCAGATATTTGACAAAATTAAGAAAAACCACTCAGACATGACACCAGATGAAATTTGCAACAGAATATTTGAAGTTGTTGATCAAAATGGAGATGGTGAGTTTCCTGACTGATTTCCTGACTTTTTTGTACTGCACCGATTGGACTTTCCAGGGTTAGTGATTATTATGTAATAAAATGCATTATGGGTACAGCACCAATTAGACTTTCTTGAGTTAGTGATCATTATGTAATAAAATGCATTATGGGTCAATTTGAATGTGGTACACTGGTACGTCACTGGTGCACTCCCGGTAGAACAAGCAATGTTCTCCACAGTTTCCCTGCTTAAGCTTAAGATTAGGGCATTAGCTCGAGAGTCGTCTAAAGACTGATACTCTTTCACTAACTGCCGTAAACAAATGTCTACAAATGGACATAGTCAGTATTGATGCTAACAATGAAATGGGGGTTATGGCGATGCTATACCTGCTTTAATGGTTAGCCCCCAATATTAATGATATACTCATTTATGTTATTATTAGCAGGTTTTATAATTAACTATGATCATTTTTATTATTATTTTGGCTGGATCACTCCCTGCCTTCATTTGCGTGAACATTTTCCAGCCTTTGCAAGAATGGTGTAGACTTAAGACTACTTAATGCATGTTCAGTAGTTGATAATGCTCAAATCTAATGTCTCATCTGGTGCCTTCAGATCAGATTTCCCTGGCTGAGTTCTTGGAAGGGGCACAGAAAGACGCGTGGATCATGGCCCTGCTGAAGCTAGATGTAAATGCCAGTGGCTGGTTTAAAGAAAACAGGAAGCGGGCCCTGATGAAATGACGGGGTATGTGGAATATAATGCCCTCTGGGAAGATCTGATTGGACCATGTCTGGAGTATATTGACATCCAATAAGTTGCCTTGACTTCTTCTTCTTGCTACCACCGTTGTCCGGACAACTGACAAAAATGGCTTCAGCTGACACGAGCTGACACTTCAGTTGGGATAAAGGAACTACAACGAAATACTGCCACTATACCAATATATCCAGATACTGTACACATTTTCTGTGAGAAAGAGAGGAAAGGATGCAGTGAAAAGTGAGAAAGAGAGGAAAGGATACAGTGAAAAGTGAGAAAGAGAGGAAAGGATACAGTGAAAAGTGAGAAAGAGAGGACAGGATACAGCAGCACATCATCCTGATGTGTGCCATATTGTGGACCCTGTTCAAGCATAGTACATGCGTGCTTAACCCTTAAACCGTCATGGACATCACGGTAGGGCTTAAACTATCCAGCACAGGTTGAAAGTGTGGATTAGGTTCTTGCGAGGATAATGCCAGAGTCATCTGCCTTGACCAGAAATGTTTGAGGTGCCGTCTTCTTGAATAAAAAGTTGTTCTAAATGATAGACATCTTGCCAACATTTATGATGTGATAAATGCAAAGCGTTGTTGTGCTGTATGTGATTGTTGTCATAGGTCTTCACAGTGTAGGGTGTGGAATTGAAATCTCTTTGAAGGCTGGAAGGCGCTGAAGGTTGAACATAATATACGGGGCATTACACACAGGTGGTTTGTGTCCAGATTCAATTAGAATAAAATGTGAATATTCTATTGTATGACATTGATTAGGTTCATTTATTGGTTGACCATGCCTGACCTTTCTACTGTAATATCCTAACAGGTAAACGTCATGGCTAGTACATTTTGTAAAAGGATGGTATACATTGAATAATCATGTTGACATGCTTATGTCAAGTCTGTAGTTCTCAATTCTACCATTTAGAAACCCTTGCAAGAGTTCCTCATGCCTTTGCAGGGATTTGAGTACATTCAACATGCCTTTTATAGAAGTGTATTTGTACGCATGCTCATTGTGATTCAAGTTCTGCATCATTAAAATCGAATTTTCACATTTAATTTAGCCTGACATTATTTATTTATGTTTTTCATGCCAATTCCATGTGAGCATCACTTATATTCTTATGGAGTGTCACCAAGTTAAGAATTGGTTAGATTTTACTGTGAGGTAGAATGATGCTTGTCAAAAGTATTGTACCATCTTTGGCATGGAGGGCCAAGTTAGATTTTCTGTTTTATAAGTGCAAATAATCTCTTTGCTTTGGTCCAGAGCCACACATCCTATTGTGGCAGAGGGCAACATCGTGGAGGAGCTCAGCAATTGCAACTGAAGGTTGCATCACACTGTTATATTCCTAAGGGGATATATTTTCACAAATGCATTTAAAAGACTTGAACCAAGAAAGTACATTGTCTTTGTTGCAGACGCAAAACCAGTCAATGCAAGATTCTAAGAAGTTAAGATTCCAAATCTATCAGAGTGTTGTTGAGGATAATTCAAAGAATTTTGTCCATTCCAAGTTTTTACAGTTTTTACAATATTCTTTTTTGCATTTTAAGAAAGATACAAATGTTTGTTGTTTGTTATTATGTATGATGGCTTCTGCGTGGGTTCTATTCTAAAATAATTGTTGTTTCCATAGTTTGCTGGTTCCTTTAGACGATCAGAATAAGAATCAGCTTTATTGCCAAGTAGGTTTGCACATTAATGGTCTAATGGTGCGTTACAGTGAACACAGTAAGTGATAAATAACACAGTAAGAAGAAAAATAACACAGCAAGTAAAGAAATAAAAATAACATATTAAAAAGAAAGTGATACTGTTGGACCAGGTTGGCACTGTAGGATATTTTTCTTGCCATGTAAATGTGTGTATTGAAGGAATCCTATGACAAATGTTCATACTTTACTAGGTCATCCAGAAGGACCTAACGATGTAATCTCTCAAGACCTATTCTTAACCATTCTTAAAGGTTAAGAGGTCAACCCCCCACATTATGTACACTCTGATTGAACTCTAGTTGAACTGTTTAGCCATTCATTTAAAATATATTTCTTACACCTTTAAGTCATAATGATTTTCTGTTTCATACAAGATACTATGAATTCGTTGGAAATATGTTTTGTTTGAAAATAGGTAGAGTAGAACAGTCATTTCGTTCAAATTAAGTGTAATTGGCCTGCAATGAGTTTGTGTGATGTAACTGCTCTTAGGTTAATCTAATGCCCTAAGCCTATTGGATTACTGCATCTGTCATGCCTAATCATTACTTTAATCAGGGCGGGTACCCTGCCATTTGGGGGCCCAAGTCAAGATGTCTTACGTGGCTCAAACTGCCATTTCTATAACCACATGATAGTGACTAAATGACTGGTGTAGACATGTTTTTTTTATTAAATAAATTCATGATTTGATGCTCTGCACATACACATTTTGTCGTGGCACAATCGTTAGACACAAATTGAACGGAGTTCCGACCTGGCATGAACGTCTTGGAGGAAGGCTTGCCGCCATCTTCAAATATGATTATGTCAACATTCCTGTTGGAACATGGAAAGAAAGAAAAAGAGGGAAAAATGCGAAGAAACACTTCAATCTCTCATTGTGTATTGTACATTGTGTACTGTACATTGTGTATTGTACATTGTGTATTGTACATTGTGTACTGTACATTGTGTATTGTGTACTGTACATTGTGTATTCTACATTGTGTACTGTACATTGTGTACTGTACATTGTGTACTCTACATTGTATAATTTGTTGAAAACAACATGATGTAACAATGAAAATCAAAATCGCCAATTTTCAGAGCTGGATTCAAATCGAAAAAATAAAGTAAACTCTTTAAATTTCAAGCTGTTCCAAATGGTGTGAATTTCATCATGGCAAATCGCCATGTGACGTGGTGTGTCTGGCCCCCACGTGCCTGTATGCTCTCCCAACAACACCTGGGCATGCTCCTGATCAGACAGTGGATGGTTTCCTATGAGATCTCCCAACAACACCTGGGCATGCTCCTGATCAGACAGTGGATGGTTTCCTATGAGATCTCCCAACAACACCTGGGCATGCTCCTGATCAGACAGTGGATGGTTTCCCATGAGATCTCCCAACAACACCTGGGCATGCTCCTGATCAGACAGTGGATGGTTTCCTATGAGATCTCCCAACAACACCTGGGCATGCTCCTGATCAGACAGTGGATGGTTTCCCATGAGATCTCCCAACAACACCTGGGCATGCTCCTGATCAGACA
>JACXGK010013926.1:0-12237 GCA_016801125.1 Novumbra hubbsi
GGGGGGGGGGGGGGGGGGGGGGGGGGGGGGGGGGGGGGGGGGGAGGGAACGGTCTGCCTGACTGGCCTGTTAAAACAATGAGATTTACAAACAATCTTTAACCCTTCACCACATGCAGTTTGTCACAAGACATCCATTTGCCTTGAGAGGGATTGCGATAATGTCCTCCCTTTCCTCTTTTGAAACGAGAGTGGAGCTCAATATCTTCCAGATCAACCCATTCCCAAAGGCCTTCGCCAAACAGTAGTGTGTCAGCGCTCAGCGAATCTTCGAAAGACTGGTTCGCAGGTCTAATCTACGCTGGATATGGGTTCGTTGGCAGACATAAAGGATTCATTGAGTCATATCGCTCCACATTGGTCTGGCTGATGAACCAAAGTTTATCAGACCAGAAAGTTTATCAGACCAAAAATCAAATTTATTCCGGACATCCTTTTATACGTCCGTGAGGTGGTTTTTCATTTGATATGCCGTTTATCAGCTATCAATCCTCCCACAGAAAGAAGCAGGGGAACCGAAGCCCAGACAACATTTTGTAACATGCCACACTAATAATTGCAGGTGTGTTGACGCATCCAACCTGGAGAGGACTCCTCCGGTTGCTTTCAGAGTAAAAGTGGCTTTTAATAAAGCCCATTAGGGTATGAATCATTGTTTGGTCAGCCCTATCCGTCAACTGCATGACAGCCAGACAGATCCAACGGTAGCCAAGGGGTGTGGGGTTTCTGTAATTACGACACTGTTCCATTGTATGCTAACTGCTTATGGCTCCACTCCTCCGCTTAATTAAGTCTACCAGTGTCTAGAGGCGTCTCAGTTTCAGCCGGGCTTTACGAGTCTACCCTGGGTCCAGGAGAAACAGAACATCGCTTCATAACAGCAGCGCTCAATCTTAATATCATTAGGGCACGTCTCACGGCCAAAGACATGACAGAACCCGTATACTTTGTACGGAGAGACAATCGTGTGTGAAACACTGGTGTTACACAATGCATGCAGGTCAGCCGGATTGTTCATGCACATATATAAAGCAACGATTCTTAAACTGGGGTTTGTCCGCTGGGGGTCATTAGGTTTGGAGGGCATAATAGAATGCAAATATTATCAACATTATGGTCGAAAGTGTACAACATGGGCCTTGGAAGCCAGACACATTTGGTATCCACAGGACCAATTACACGTTTCTCAACTTTGATTCGAAACAAATGTTTTCTGGGCCGTAAAATTTCAATGTGATTTCAATGCGGACTTGCTACACACCCTCCCTTGTGGTCGTTTTGACTGCTCATTCACACTTCAACGGTGTTTATTTGTGTGCGTGCAAGCATGTCGCAGAGTGCCCAGTGACCAGTGGAGTATTTGATGGCCAGTGCCAAAGCATTCATGAGTCATTGTCGAGGGAGCCCCTTTCCCCACAGAGGTCGTCTCCGAGACCGTGCTGCCCGGGAAGTGTTGAGGCAGAGGCTAGCGGGACAAACAGGGGCCCTGTGTCTGCCCTTCGAACTGGGACTCCTTCACACACACACACGGTCGCACACGCACACACATGCACGCAGACAACCACACAAGTGATTAGAATGAAATCTGTCGCCTGCGACGCATAAGAACGGGGAAAGAGAGGAACTCAATGTGACTCCTGCTTGGATAATTCGGTGGGAGACAGGTTTTTTTGCGTTTGGTATGAGAGCTTTGGGTTTGTACTGCTGTTGCCGCTGGCAGTTCCGTCCCCTCTGTGGCGAGGCAGGCTAACCCTTCCAGTACCAGTTGGTAAATATGGCAGCGTTTCCCTGGAGGCCGGCACACAGGGCTTGATGTGGTCTGGGAGCCACCATTTGCCTGCGGTGGGGATGAGAAGCTACAGGTCTGCCAGGGCACAGAGATAAGCAAGGTCATCGTCAAGATGAATGGAGCGTTTGAAAGGCCTACGGAGCAGAGAAGGGAAGTGCTGGGCAGAAGTCTTTCAAAAGAAAAGTCCTGCGGTGGGCAATGAACAGGAAGGGAGATCCAAAATCCACAACCCCCGATCGTTCGCTAATGCCTATGTCCCCCTCCGGAATTGTACCCTATTCTCTGTCCAGTGCACTACTTTTGACCAGGGCCCATAAAAAAAGTGCACCACATCAGGGAGTAGGAAACAATTTGGGACATTTTTCAGATACGTCACGGGTCCCCTGATTGGTGACTACCTAATAACCTCTCCTTCCTTTGCCTGTCAACATCCAGCAATCCACTCTAGTCACATGACTAGGGCCTTTCTTGTGGTTGCTTCATAGCCTGATGGGAAACAGAACCAGAGACCATGGCCGGCATGAAAGACAGATACTGAGAGAGAGAGAGCAAGGGAGGGGAGAAATAAACTATTGTAAAATACTTGCAAGACCCTCAAATAGAAAAGTCCGGGAAGAGGGAGGCGGGGAAGAGGAAGACTTGCCACAAACCCCAAACGATAAAGCCCTGTTCTCCCAGAATACCACAAAAACCCAGGAAACATGGGGAGGATAATTCGCTGAGAGCTAATCGCCCTGTTATTAGATTTGTCAGGATCCGCGGGCTAATTACTTCCACACTGACACTTCAAATAGCTGGAGCGAGGAAGAGGGTGAGAGGAAGAGACTGAGGAAGAGGGCAAAAGGGGGACAGAATAAAGAGAGGGACAGGAAAAGGGGGGGGGGGGGCTCTTGGTCATGTGACCTTACCGGGGAACTGGTGAGCAGAAAAGCAAAGGGTGCTCCTCCGTGGGGAACTACCGGGCACCGATACCGCTACAGACGGCATGGGCCGGGATTAAACCCAGGAGCTAGTTCGCCACAAAGCCCCCGGTTCGAACTGTAATCAAGGGAGCTTTTTGAATCCTCTCTCAATCTGTATCCATCTATCTCTCCGTCTTCGTACCTAGCAATCCTTGGGCAGGAAACACATAAGGAAACCTATAGAGGCCAGACTGTTACAATGCTTTCTGTGTCCCGAGCTATGGCTTGTTGTGTCCCATGTTACCACCTTGGTGTGTGTCCCATGTTACCGCCTTGTTGTGTGTCCCATGTTACCGCCTTGTTGTGTGTCCCATGTTACCGCCTTGTTGTGTCCCATGCTACCGCCATGTTGTGTATCCCATGTGACCGCCTTGTTGTGTCCCATGTTACCGCCTTGTTGTGTGTCATATGCTACCGCCTTGTTGTGTCCCATGTTACCGCCATGTTGTGTGTCCCATGCTACCGCCTTGTTGTGTGTCCCATGCTACCGGCTTGTTGTGTCCCATGTTACCGCCTTGTTGTGTCCCATGCTACCGCCTTGTTGTGTGTCCCATGCTACCGCCTTGATGTGTGTCCCATGCTACCGCCTTGATGTGTGTCCCATGTTACCGCCTTGTTGTGTGTCCCATGCAACCGCCTTGTTGTGTCCCATGTTACCGCCTTGTTGTGTGTCCCATGTTACCGCCTTGTTGTGTGTCCCATGTTACCGCCTTGTTGTGTGTCCCATGCTACCGCCTTGTTGTGTCCCATGTTACCGCCTTGTTGTGTGTCATATGCTACCGCCTTGTTGTGTCCCATGTTACCGCCTTGTTGTGTGTCCCATGCTACCGCCTTGTTGTGTCCCATGCTACCGCCTTGTTGTGTCCCATGCTACCGCCTTGTTGTGTGTCCCATGTTACCGCCTTGTTGTGTGTCCCATGCTA
This sequence comes from Novumbra hubbsi, assembly GCA_016801125.1. Taxonomy (NCBI): domain Eukaryota; kingdom Metazoa; phylum Chordata; class Actinopteri; order Esociformes; family Umbridae; genus Novumbra; species Novumbra hubbsi. The sequence continues at coordinate 3,674 of JACXGK010013926.1, forward strand.
CCGCCTTGTTGTGTGTCCCATGTGACCGCCTTGTTGTGTCCCATGTGACCGCCTTGTTGTGTCCCATGCTATTGCGGTGTATATAGAAGTTACCAACGCCTCAGGAGACGCTGTTAAACCAAAAACCGCTTGGACATTTTATTTATAAGCGTGCAGGATTGCATGTATCCGTATTGTCTGCTACGTTTGCGGGACAATTCCTGCACTTCTAAAACTATTCTGACAATCCCCCAAAATGGCTATACATTTGCATTACATTTTAGTTATCTTATCCAGAGCGACCTAAGGTGTCTTGGAAAACCATAATACTCATAAAATCATAATAAGTACACTTTCCTTCATCAGGATTGGTCAGAGAAATCAAAGTAAAGGGCATAACTTTTTTTCAAGTACAAGCTGGCTAGCTACACAAACACCGCACTGAAAACACTGCAGCCATGAAACACTGGCTAAAAATGAACACGTTCAACAACTGTGTACCAAACAACATTCCCCTGGATACCGGGTGTGTACACACATCAAACCCTCCGCATGCATCTGGGCATCTGTTCCATTTCGTTAACTGCTTTTAGCTGCTGGTAGCCATTACCGATCTGGTGCTTATTACCAAGGCAACCAGCAAGGCCTGGGGGTGCGGATTGGGTCTTGCGGCGGCCAACTGTGGGCTGGAGATCCAATGGCTGCCTACGGAGGCGATGCAGCCCTGGGTGTAAAGATCGGGGCTCGCCTCGCGGCAGCGACGTCTGCCATTCGTAACATAAAACCCGCGTCACTGCAGAAGACAGAGGAGCAGAACGGACTAACGCAGGATGGGCTCCGGGACGGCAGCTGGGGAAAAGAAGAAGCTCTGATTCCTTCCAAGCGCTCTTGTGTTTTACAGAGGAGCCGTAAAAGTGCCTCCCCTCGAGGTGCGTGCGCGGTGCCGTACCGGTGGGTCTTAGCGGTGTAGCCTTTGGACGCTAACCCCGTCACTTTTAAAGCACCCCGGGGTCAACGAAAGGGCAAATCCGACTGTGCTTCTGTCAAGCGAGTCCTGCCCTCGCAGGAGCGATGCCTCCTCACTACTCAACGTCCTCCTTCTCATTCAAGCGCAAAGCCACTGTCATTCTGTTTTGGTATTATTACAGCCATGTCCTTTGAGGTTCGACATCCGAATGTAAAACTATCCATATGTACGCACACACACACACGCAAGTGACCCAGCATCTCCCCAACGCATCTCCTCGCCAACAGGGGCTCTGCCGTGCCTGTAAGACAAGTCTGCTTCTCGTTGCAGTTGGGTTTGCATTTTTGGGTACTGACAAGCCCCCTATTAGAAACATCTGCTCACCCTGTCCCACAAAGACACTAACGTAGCCTTTACTGTCATCAGAGCTACACGCCCACACACACATGCACACACACATGCAAACACAAACATGCACACACACAGACAGAAGCGCAGGGTTTGGCTACTCGCCGAGCCCGCAGGTTTTTTTCTTCTTTTAATGGAAATAAAATAACGCAGAGAAATGAAAGTTGTCTGACTCTGACATTTTGGCCTTTAATTAAAGTGGTTGACCGACGTTAGAAGGTCTATCAGACCATCTATCAAAGGGGAGAGAACGTCAGCCATTCTAAAAAGCTGTACATTCGTTCGGCATGATGTCTGACAGACCACAGCCGTACAGATGGCGGCTTGATTCGGGGTCCGGCCGGATCCAAACGGGCCAACGGCATCCTGGTTCACCACACTGGTGCAAAAGCGTGCAGTTCCGCCGTCCGCGATCCATGGTAGAAAGCGTGCAAGTGGTGACCAAGGGTGTTCCAGCGGTCTGAAGCCGCTTCCTTTGCCGCGGGTTCAAATCTGTCTCACTGCTGTTCTTGCAAAAACTCCCTCTTCGCTGTCAAATAAAGCGAAACGTTTCCCGAACAAAGAACATCAGGATGCAAAGAAAACACTTTCAGCGGGATGGCGCACCGAACCGCACGATGAGACGATGCCCAGGACGAGGAACTCTGCGGAGAAGTGGAACTGAAAGGGAGGACTTGACACCCGTCAACCCGGAGCAAGGCATGCCAACGTGACACGGGGGAGGACGGGTGTCACGTTCAATTACCTCCCCCCCTTCCACTGCTACTCTCATTCAGTTCCCCCGTTTCATCTGGAGTCCCTCTGCTCCAGCCATCCACTGTCTAAATGATGAAGAGGAAGAGGCACATTTTCGTATGTGAAGACGCGTACACCCGCGAACGCTCACGAACACGCGCACACACACATCACCTCTACCTGCCCTTCCCCATTACTGTATCTGAGCCATCCGTTCTGTGATTGATCCTCCGTGTCCCGGGCCTTTAGAGACTAAAGAGACAAGGGTTAGCAGGTTAAACAAATTGTGATGGGGAAATGCCCCCACCCGCCACACCGCCCCACATACTCAGCACACACCACCGCCAAACTCACTCTAAACCAACTCTGACGCTAAAGTAAACAACGTGGAGAGGGAAAGAGGGTGGGAGGGGAGTGAGGGGACAGGGAGAGCGAGCGAGAGACAGAGAGCGAGAGAGAGGGGGAGAAGCTCTGCGAAGCTGCTCGGCGCGTTCCAAGGTACACAACTAGGGGGTTTGGGAGGGATCCTGCTGAAATCGTAAACCGAACCGTAAATTAGGTGGATGCACGGAGAGCGAAGACAGGATGAAAGGGAGAGAGAGAGAGAGAGAGGCAGTCAAGGAGAAAGAGAAAAACAGAGACAAGAGAGGCTGGAGAGAGACAATACTTCACAGAATGTGCCAGAAAGTAATAGCAGAGGAAAGGGGGGAAGGGGAGGGGCCTATATGACCTGCCATTGTTAGTTCAAAGCCCTCGTCTTCACCATGTTGTGAGATTCCCCAGTAAAGTAACGCGTGGTTCGCTTTACACTTCCTATTGTTATGTAAGGCCCCGTGGAGGTCATGAAATGAACTGCGAGACCGCTAGCTGGCCCACAGCAGGCCAGACAGGCCTGAGCGCAGAGCTACCACTTCAATTCCAGATTAGCTCAGCGGTGCGGCTGCATTCTGCGCCCCTATACCAGCAGACAGCCGACCAGTTGGCATACTGAGAGAACTGAGGGATTCGTTTGTCTTGTGCTGATAATGGGATATGTACCCACACTCGCGCTAAGAACAAGGGTCAACGTGACATCAACTACCACATGGATGCGGGTGACAAGCATTGACAGAACGGGAATCTGTCTACCCGCCACGGTGCTACGTCACGCTCTCGCCTCTCTTTGTTCCTTCGGTCCTACTGCCTTTCCTTCTCCACTACATTCCTCCTACATCCCGCTCTCTCTCCTCCCACATCGCCTTCTTTCAACATTGTCAGAAAGGATGTGAGCAATTTGTTTCAACCAGGGAGAGGCGGTTGCGACAGTGGTGTTTAAGAAGGATACTATTTTGGAGGACACAGACTGTATTGTTTCAACTTCCCAATGGTGGGGGGTGTGTCATTTATTAACTCTCACTAACTCCCACTACTGTGAAGGAAATGTGTGTATGTGCGTGTGTGTGTGTGTGTGTGTGTGCAAACATGCCTCGTCCTTTGCCAGTGATATTGTCCCAAAGGATGTCCGTCCACAGTGCAGGCCAGTCAAAGTAATCTAGCATGGCCAGTGTGTTCCAGATATTCAAATGATGCAATCAAAGTGCTAAAATATATAGTCAGTCTGTGATTTCTACAGTCCACTAAACTAATATGACTTATTCATGCCCTGGCATTCTGAGCAAAAGCAATGTGTGCAAAAAAAAGATGAATAAATCTTCGGACAGTTACTGTAACAGTTAAAATTGACAACGATGGATGTATCAATCTGAAGCAGATGTAGGCCTTGTATTTCTGTTAATTATTACTATTTATTTGTTTTACCAGCTTTTTCCTCTCTTCTCCAATTACATCCAATTGTATCTACATCCACTTGTGTCTAGCTGCATTGACTCCCAACAAATTCAGGAGAGTTCTGGCTTCTTTCATACCTCTTGTGGAACCAGGTCACCCATGGAACAACAGGCGAGGGCACACTCCTTCACCTGACGACTTCAGTCAGCGATACCTCGGTGACGCCGGGCAATGCGCATTGCCCGTGTATAGTGGCACAGTTGATGCTCAAACTTAAAAGGTTACCCCCAAACCTCTTTGTAACCTTTTAAGCTACGCTTCGCTGGTGCACCACTTTATCAAAGCTTTGGCGATGGCAAATTCACCACACGAAGGGAGAGAGAGAGATATGTCCATTGTTATGTCAACTGCATGTAAGTTAGCAAGAGAGCTAATCACTGCACACACATGTCCCTGAAACAGCTCAGAACTATTGCCCCTCAACCCCAAACCACATGTAATTAACATACCAGAGACACGCCGGCCTACTGGAGCATAAACAATACGATAAAAAACAGGTGTTTCAAAACGAAGACTCCTCACGTCTTTTCTGTATCTCCTTTCTCTCTCTAGCTCTCTTCTGTCCTCTCTCCCTTATCTCTCCCCCTCTCTGCCCTGGGTAATTACAGGGCCGGGGGAAGATGGCACCAGGCCAGGAGGGTAAATAGATGGCCTGAACTGGGGTGAGTCTAGTGTGAACTCCATTAGAAATGCACTCCAAAGCCAACTAAAGCCAACACCCTATATGCAAATGTTACTGAGGACAGAGCTGTTGATCTTTCTTCCAGATATTTGTTGTACCTAGGTAATAATTTAACAACAGTTATAGAAAGTTAATTAAAGTGTCACAATGATGCTTTAATGTAACCACGCCAAAGTCAGAATATTTTGTTGTCAAAGGTTTGACAGTTTGAAAACACGCAACAAAGTTCTAGGAAGATCCCTCCAGCAACACCAGCTTGGTATTTTGGGTGACTGGAACTTCTCCAAGAACTCAGCGGTCGACCGCCACCATGGAAGAATATCAAATCCGCTTGTTCTGAAGCCAGTAGGCTTACTCTCCAAATGAGATCAAAAGTGCCGACTGGAAATGTGAATTAATCTGATCAAACTTTCTGAGGCAGGCTATGAGCAAAGTGTTTTTATTAGCCAAAGTGTAATTGAAGTAGACAAATATTTGATTTGGTTCACCTGTTGGGCAGATTACATTACATAGAATTGTTTTAGAAGTGCCAGTTTTACCAGTTCTATGGTTCTAAAACTATGACGGTTGTTTTCACAGGCATGTATTAAGCATAGTCTTGAACTAAAAATAATTATGGTGTACTCTAATTCCACGAAACCAGAGTGTTCCTTTCTACAAAGATTTAAAACGGTTTTGAAGCTCCAAAAGATCTAGAACTCCCGAACACCATAGTCCCAAAACTTAGTGTTCCTATTTCCAGAACTCATAGTTTTACAACGTGAGCTGTTTTTTTAAGCTGTGGGTCCATGTGTGGAACACAAACATGCTACATCTGCATCCAATGACGGTCTTCTAGCAGTATGGAGGTCCTTAAAAGTGTCAAGCACATCAGAAAAGGCCCTGCAGTGTTTGTTGCTTCAATCTCGCTAGACAACAGATTGTAGTCTTGGCTAAGACCCTTGTGAGTCTGATTTTATACACTTTTAATGCAACTGAATCTGAGAAAAACAAGATGAAAGATTTTTGGCCCTGTGCTGGGAGAGAACAGGTCATTGTATCTTTCCTTATCCGCCCCTTCATCTGATATGTTAAAACCTTCTCTAAAAGGGACCACAACAGATCACATACATCTCAACTTCTGGATCGGTCCTCCGATATCTCTGAGGATTCCTGCAAAGTTACCAGATGTTTGCTGTTTCATCCTCCTGATTGCCCCGTCAGCAAAAAAGGAAAGGCCACATTACCGCTGTAACAAATCATGAATGGAAGACAGAAAAATTGCAGAACAAAACAAGGACACCCCCAAAAAAGTGCAATGCGCCACATGAAACAAAAGACAGCGATGATCGTAAGCCATTTAACCCATGTTTGGAGCATGTGCGTTTCATGGGGGCGTGAAAAAAGAAACCACACGTCTCCGGTCGTCCCAGTCCAATTCATGAGATAGAGAATACGTTTCAGTGATTTACTTAGGGCCCGTTGGCTCTGGTTTCATGTCACCGGTCGTGTGTCCTACGCCTGTTTGTTCGGCTGTTCCCGATCCCTGGGATCGGCGATGAATGGTGCCACGTAAGATATCGTCACTGGAACCCAAACACAAGCCCAATCAAGATGTTTTCCACAGGGTTTGCATCCAAAACTGCACCGCATCCCCTTCATAGAACACTACTTTTGACCAGGCTCTGATCAAAGTGAGTGCACTTCGTCGGCAGTAGGGGAGGCAGAAAGCTAATCCAGTCAGGTCAGGTTTCAAATCCATTGAGTTTTGAGGCATTTTCGAAGAGCTTCGAAGCGCTGCAACGGGATATCCCTCACTCGCGGCTAAACGGCTTAGAAGGGTAAGGGTTATCTTGTAAAGCGGAGGTTCCGGGAACCAGTAAATTCATGAGGGTCTCGAAAGTGTAATGACTTACGTGAGTTGTTGTGTCTGTGGAGCTCACACGGTACCCGGACCTCAGCCAACCCCGGGATCCTCTTAACTACGTACATGTTCTGCCTCGTCCACTTATCTGAGTCATCCTTTCAATTCAGTGTTTAAAAGGCTCAGAAGTCTCTGCGAACACACAGGACCCCAGGAGCCCCCTAGGCCACACCTGCTCAAGACACCTACAGTCCGCTTAGCAGAATCGTCCAGATGTTCGGTCTGGTTAACACCCACGTCCTGCCCCGACATTTCACTGTATACTGGTCCTGTCCACTTAGCCCGGTTGTCCAATTGGCGAGTTCTGTCTGGCTAAGGTGACGATTTGGGTCGTTGGCCGCAAAATGCCTGCCAAGTACATGCCCTGGAGTGCCTAGGATGTCCTTTGGTGTGTGAGGCTGTCATTCCTCCATAGTGTGGCTGGAAACCGAGAGCAGTCTCAAATGGAACACTACTGGCTGTGTTGTGCCCTGCTTTTGACCAATCAGGATGCCTACTACCTCAGTGGTCACTTGATGAAGGCCAAGCACAACTCTCATATAAAAAGGTCACAGGTCATGTTCCATACACACACACACACACACATAGGTCATGCCAGGCCCCAAACACATTCCTTCTATTGGCAGTCATGACTGATGTGGCCCACCAAGCAGGAACTGGATGTGACACCAAAAAACTACACGGTTGACATTCAGATTCAGCCTTCTGATTATGTTTTGACAACCTACCGATCTCTAGCGGAGGATGTTGGAATACTGTTTGTTGTTTCTACGGGTAGAAACAAAAACAGTTCCTTAATAACACAACTTCATGGGATCATAATTACAGTTTTTTACAGTCGCTAGGACACGTTTCCCAATACTTAGGTCACTTTTTCAAAACTCTTCACACAGTGAGCACAACAGAAGTATATGTGGGCTAAACTGAGGATCAATGATCATTGCTTTGGCACAAAATGCATTCAATGACTACATCTTTCAAATGACATTACAGTTTTTTACAGTCGCTAGGACACATTTCCCAATACTTAGGTCACGTTTGCAAAACTCTTCACACAGTGAGCACAACAGAAGTATTTGTGGGCTAAACTGAGGATCAATTATCATTGCTTTGGCACAAAATGCATTCAAGGACTACATCTTTCAAATGACATTAATTATTTTCTCACTCCGACACAACAACCGCCAAAACTCTGTGTACTTACAGGTCAATTTGCACATGCTTACATACTGTTTTCAAAACAGTTAAACTTAAGTTCAAAACAATAACATAATGAAAAAACTGAATAAGACAGCAATTTGCTACAATTCTACAGTATTATGGTAATTAAATATATTTCGAATCCTAAAATTAAATGCTATAAAAACACTTGGACTATTGGACCAACCATCGCTGATTCTCATTGTATATGAACATCTACACAGGTGTTACTCTTTCAATTTCGATACAAAAGGAGACAACCACTGAGTAGCATTACTATTGTATCTGTATCAATGGATGGTGTGTATACAAATTCATTGATTCACTGATTCATTCCAGTAACATATATTGCAGTGAATTGTAAACAGAGATGTGTCCTTGTTTTACACAAGACAACATTGTATAATGCTACCTGTTGTTAGTGTTTTTTAGGTCATTGTTTTGTGGGTGACAAAGTGTGTTTGTTGTCTGTCGACCTTTGCTAGTGTTCTGGCAAAATGAGTTGATTTGAGACATGTATGAAGTGATTTGGTAGTTTTAGTGCATTTTGAAAGTGAAATGAACTGCTGTGCCGAGCTGACAGTTGGTTCGGAGAACTGTGTGAAGAGTTTTGAAAAAGAGACCTAAGTATTGGGAAATGTGTCCTAGCGACTGTAAAAAACTGTAAGAGGAAGATCAAGAGCTGTAGTCTCAGATGAGATCAGAGCTACTATAATTGATCATGTAGTAAATCATGGTCTCTCAATGAGAGAGGCTGGTCAGAGAGTGCAGCCAAATCTGCAACGCTCAACAGTGGCATCGATTGTCAGAGTTTTCCGGCAAACCAACAGGTAACTTGTATTCTGCTAGGGCATTTGACTGAG
>JACXGK010013928.1:0-12237 GCA_016801125.1 Novumbra hubbsi
GTGGCCTCACCTGTCCCATATGGATGCTGTGCCAGTGGCCTCACCTGTCTTTGAAGCCTCGTACAACCTTCTGAATGAGGATGACCTTGTCAGTGATCGCCTTGTCTCTCTCTATCTCCAACAGCATGTCGTGATGGTCCTATGAATACATGCACACACACACATAGACACACACGCACACACACAACAAAAAATAATGATCAGTTGCTGCCCAAACAGAGACTCTAACCCTAAATGATGTTCACGACCTCTCTGTCATCTGTCCGGCCTTTTGATCGGTCTGTTTCCTGTAGAGGAAGTGTGGGTTAGCGACCTCGCTGTCCTGACCTCATCCTACTGATTTACTTCCTATTTCGCGTCCTGTCCAAACAGCTGGTACCTTTGATAAGGCCCCTTCTATTGTAACCCTCACCATGGTAACCAGCCCACCACTGACCCCTGACATCTGCCCCAGTGTGGTCCTTCCGTCAGCCGGGAAACACAAACACACACTTTACAGTCAACAGAGGAACAGCAGGGTTTGACTTCTCTGATACTGAGCCATTCTAGTAGGTTTGGAGACACAGAGGCAATAGTGGGCCTGCAATGTTCACCCTCTGTCATTTCAGGTATGTCCCAAGGATTGTGGTCTGACAAGGCTGTGGTCTGTGATCAACAGTTCAGCACTGCATAGTGCATAGGGTGCCAGTTAGACCAGGTGTGTAGCTCAGTACCTTGAGGAAAATCTTGGTTTTTCCCATCTGCCAATCATCATCTCTACCCAGGACGGCCTCTGCGATTCGCTGACAGGTCCCCCTCAGGTCCTCCTACAAGCACACAAACACAGTAGGTGAGGGATTCTCACTGGGGCACATAAATAGTTATTGTGTCCATGGGAAATGAGGAAACGTTCAGCCTGGTAACTTTCCACCGTCACTCACTTGTTTGTATGCTGGTTTGACTCCGGGCATGAGGACTCTGTAGCGGTCCACAAACTCCACAAACGTATACCTGATGGGATAACCAGCTCTGCGAATACGAATGGTCTCCATCATGCCGGAATACCTCAGCTGACGAACACACAGCTCCCTGTCAAACAGCTGGGACAGACAACACACAGAAAGACAGCTCTCAACTCCGATGTTTCGTTTAAAAGCAAATACTGGAGACAGGAAGAATATCCCTTAATAAAATGCTTTTTAACTATATTGTTTAATTATTACACAAACAAGATTTCAGCGAGTGCTTAAAGTCTATCATTTTTCCATAAACAACACAGACAGACCTACTGACAGAGCTGTTATCCTCAGTTAGGTGGTCACACGAGCTCACACACACACAAACTCACCATGGGTTTCTTGTATTCATTGGGTTTGATGCAGCGCACAAAGAATGGCTGACACACACTCAAGGTCCTCATCAACAGTTCCAGAGAACGCTTGAACTGACTGCTCAGAGTGGGGGAACGCTTCCTGGTCTCCGCCCCCTGCACACACGCCCACCCCAGCGGACAAACACACACACACACACCAAAGTGGGTAAGTAAGAATGGAATATATTATTTTTTCCTCTGCTTTTGCTGAATTTCCTTTCAAATCTGTTTACGGGAAACCATGCGTGTGGCATGGTTTCCTTATAGGTTTACGGGAAACCTTATAGTGTGGCATACGTATTTTTGGAGCAGAGTACACTACAGTTAACCATTTAAGATAAACCGTGCCTACGAGAATACAAATTGTGACCAAGGCCAGCCACAGTTGATACAAGCCATTGTTTCTCCTTTTTCGCAGTCTAAATATATCCTCTATCACTGTGGAGGTGAAGAGGTGGCGGAGGCAGCATGTTCCTGCAGAGGGGCAAGGCTTTCTGTTGGTGTTTAGATATCAGCAGTTGAATGGGTTTTAATGCATAGAACTACGGTTAAATGGGATTTAATGCATAGATCCACAGTTGCATTTTTTTATATTTTTTTAACAAATTGATCAGAAAATTGAATTTATTTTATATTTAGTGCAAAATAATTATGAGGGGTCAACGTGACTGCCCCTTTTTAAAATATCTTTCAATACATTCCCTTGCAAGCAAAATGTTACTAAGCACCTTCGTTAGTGCATACTCCAGGGTGCCATTTAGGACACGAGACAACCAGATGAGACACAGTCATCTGTTATGGAACACTTCCCGATGACCTCTCAGTTAAACCAGCCAATAGGTAGTGAAAGTGACATCGGTGATGTCATGGTGATGGGTTACCATGGCGACATCAGCCTGGAAGATCTGCTTGATGAACTTGTTCCTGGAAGAGTGAACCAGCTGGATGATGTCACCATGCAATGTATCTCTATTCTTCTCCAAGAAACCTGTTTCGGGGATAGCATTCAGTGGTTATTAATGAGTTTGATTATTAGATATCTGATGTTTTCGGTTATTATTGGCTATCATTGGTTAGTGGTTATGGGATATAAACACTATAATGCCTTTCATCATGGGTCCTCATATTGTACGTGATAACCAGGATGTTGGCTATCGAAGCCACATACCTTTTGTCTCGTAGTAGACCACACCAGCAAAGTGCTGGATGCCAAACTGGGTTTCATAACTGTTCTTAGGAGGGATGTAGTTGGTGTTCAACTTGTGTTGGGAGTTCAACTTATTTAACATAGTGGTGTCTGTACCCTGTGAGAGAAAGAGAGAGAGAGATAAAGAGGAGGGGAGATAGAGGGTGGCATTAGCATGTGTTATGTTAAGAGGACGACCCAGGGTAGATTTGTTGGTAAAGGATGGTGTTTGTGCATTAGATTCCTAAGGGGACGGTTCGTAAAAGAACAAATGAAAATGTATGCATTCAATAATGCGAGATAATGTGATTAGGAACTGACTAAATGACTAAAGCGAAGACCACAGCTTCGAACAGATTTTCACCAACCATTGGTTGAGTCAAGTTACACTTTTTATTAGTCATTTTTTTCTATTGCTTCTAGCAATGAAGTAACTCATAGCTACTTAATTGAGTGAGGTGAACTTCCTATTACTGAATTGTGTGGCAGTCACACTGAGCTACCTGAAAATGAATGCAGTCATTGTAAGAATGTCTGGATAACAACATGTAGATCTACAACGTGAGCCCTAGTCCTAAATGGCCACTATTCCTTATTGTGCAGCAAATAGTCTAGTGGTTAGAGGCTTAAATCAGTATGCGTCTAAACCAGTTGGTTCGAGCAGGGCACCTAACCCTATTGCAGATGCTGGTTGCTCTTAAAAAGAGCTTCTGCCAAATGTATGAAATGTAGAAATAATAATAAATATATATAAATGTATATATATATATGTTGATCTCAAAACTAGTGCACTACATAGGGAATACAATGCCATTTTGGACAGACTAAATCTAACCTTTGGGAATTTGCTCTCCTCGTCTATGAGGCTGATGATGTTCATGGGTTTGATGGCGATCATGTCCAAGGCGTCCTGGTTGTCGGTGAACTCGATGTGCTGCCAGTTGATGTGTTCTAGGTTGTACTCCTCCTGCTCCAGCTTGAACACGTGCCTCACAAAGAACTGCTGCAGGTTCTCATTGGCAAAGTTGATGCACAGCTGCTCAAAACTGTAGATGTGGCGATGCACGTACAAACACACACACAGACATAGAAGATGGTTTCTGTTCTGTGAGTCTGTATGGAGGAGCAGATGGTTTCTGTTCTGTGAGACTATAAGGAAGCAGATGGTTTCTGTTGCGTGAGACTGTATAATGGAGTAGATGGTTTATGTTCTGTGAGTCTGTATAAGGGAGCAGATGGTTTCTGTTCTGTGAGACTGTATAAGGAAGTAGATGGTTTATGTTCTGTGAGTCTGTATAAGAGAGCAGATGGTTTCTGTTCTGTGAGTCTGTATGAAGGAGCAGATGGTTTATGTTCTGTGAGTCTGTATAAGGAAGTAGATGGTTTATGTTCTGTGAGTCTGTATAAGAGAGCAGATGGTTTCTGTTCTGTGAGTCTGTATGGAGGAGCAGATGGTTTATGTTCTGTGAGTCTGTATAAGGAAGTAGATGGTTTATGTTCTGTGAGTCTGTATAATGAAGCAGATTGTTTCTGTTCTGTGAGTCTGTATTGGAAGGTCAGGTAATCTAGTGTGTTGGATCAAATACAGAAGCCAAATGTCTCTTGGACCTTCAGTATCAAACATCTCCTTCCCTGTGTAAGTACCTGTTGATGGTGAAGTTTTCAAAGCCAAAGATGTCCAATAGTCCTATTGAGCGCCTGATGGCTTTGGGCTCGTTTGACGGAGGCTTGTAGATGGCGGCATTGATCTTCTCAACGATCCACACAAACAGCCGGCCATAGATACCCTAAACACACGCGTGCAAATGTGACACAACAACACAGAACAGGCAAAAACACACAACATATGTTTCAGAGTGTGTGCAAAACGTGAGAGAGAATGTCGATATATACTGTGTGTGTGTGTGTGCTACCTTAACAAAGGCATCACGCACGTCCAGAGCCTGTTCTATACTGAGAGGAGTGGACACTGTCTCTCCTCTGGTGATCAGAGTCCTACTGGTCAGACAGTTCATCAGGTCTTTACCGTCCACCTACACACATACACACACACACCACGCATTACAGGTTCGGGACCAACCTCGAAAGGGTTGGGGGTCTATACTATTTTAATCCCCCCTGAGCCCCCCCGCCTGTGTGTGTGTGGTGTACCTCCAGCAGTGTAGCAGCAGTAGTCAGGTGTACACTGCGGACTACTTCACAGGCATCCAGGTTGTCATAGGAACGAGCTAGGGGTAAGAGCGCAGAGGTTGGTCAATTTGTATGGATGTGTATATATGTGTATGGATGTGTATGGATGTGTATAAATGTATATGGATGTGTATGGATGTGAATATATGTGTATGGATGTGTGTGGATGTATGTGGATGGATGTGTATATATGTGTATGGATGTATGTGTATATATGTGTATGGATGTATGTGTATGGATTTGTATGGATGTGTATATATGTGTATGGATGTGTATAATTGATATAGATGTGTATGGATTTGTACGTATGTGTATGGATGTATATGGATGTTTATGGATGTATATGGGTGTATGGATGTGTATATATGTGTATGGATGTGTATGGATGTGTATTGATGTGTATGGATAGATGTGTATGGATTTGTACGTATGTGTATGGATGTATATGGATGTTTATGGATGTGTATGGATGTATATGGATGTGTATGGATGTGTATGGATGTGTATTGATGTGTATGGATGTATGTGTATGGATGTGTATGGATGTGTATGGATGTGTATGGATGTGTATATATGTGTATGGATGTGTATGGGTGTGTATGGATGTGTATGGATGTGTATAGATGTATGTGTATGGATGTGTATTGGTGTGTATGGATGTGTGAATAAGAATGTGTATGTTGGTGCATGTGTGTGTGCAAAAATGCAAATGTGTATGTATACATATCACCTTCATAACGTAGGTTCCCCATATGTAGTATAGAGGCCAGAAGCTTGGAGATCATCCAGTTCTCTGTGTCACTGAACATCAACACCTTCATGGCTGATTGGATGTTTGAATACTCCTTCAAATCATCACGACCATCACAAACAGTACACTTCCCCTACAAATGAGACAAGATATGGTTCAGTTATATTCTCTCTATGATATTTCATCACTAATGTTCTTATAATGTTGTTAGCTAAGAGTTGTCCTACAATTGTAAGGTAGCTGAAGTCTGTGGCTTTCCCTAATCCCAGTTTCATCTTCTGGTCTGAAGGCATGCCTCTCAACATGCAGTAGAAGATATGATAGTTCCTCTCATCCTGAGCCTGCAGGGAAATAGAGAAGATGCAGATGACACCGTGGCCAAAATGACATGACACTTAGAACATATCACAGCCTACAGGACTGCTGCTAACTTTAGCTAGCAAACTATTTTTTTTTCACTATATAGCAGACATTTTTATTTTGTGTATTATTCTAATCTGTTGCAAATTAATAGGATAAACATCTTAATGTACCATTATGGTTGCCAAACCCGGGTTTGTGAATTGCTGCTAATGCGACTCCCTCTGAAGAATCATTAGCACCTCCCTCCTGGATCCTTACCTGTCTGCAGACTCGTGACTTTTCCAGAAGGTACTGTTCTATCTTGGCCCCCTCTATGGCTCCTCTTTTGTTGAAGTGAATGTCGATGTATTTCCCAAAGCGGCTGGAATTATCATTACGGATCGTCTTAGCATTCCCAAATGCTGGGGAAAGACAAGACCCTCATAACTATAAACCTGACTGCAAAGCTACAATCATGTTCAATGTATAGGTAATGTAAGTGTGGAGTTAGTGTTAACATACAGAAAACTAGTGGTAAAATAAAGATTACAATCTGATGTTAGATTGAGGGTTAGGTTTAGGGTTAAGTTTAGGTCTTTGGGGTTAGGTTAAGGTTATTCAACAGATAAACATGCTAATAACTGATGTTTACAGCAACAACTATAGTGAGTGGAAACAGGTCTTTTTAAGGCTGATTGTCCAGAAGTGTGGGTTTGTCCTACCCTCCAGAATGGGGTTGGCCTCCAGGACCTGTTGTTCTATCCATGAGTGTTGTCCACTGATGGCTGCTAAAAACTGTAGAATCAGCTTGGTGCTTTCAGTTTTCCCTGCTCCAGACTCACCACTGACAACACACAAAAAAGACACACTGTCAGATCTACACAGTTCTGTCTAGAGCTTCTACACACACACACACACACACACACACCTGATGATGCAGCACTGGTCCTTGTTGTTCCTCTGCATGTTGAAGTAGCAGTTGTCTGCGATGGAGAAGATGTGTGGAGGCATCTCCCCAATCTTCTTATTGGTGTACAGGCGGATCTGGCCGGCTGTGTAGATGGGCAGAACCTGGTAGGGGTTTACTGCCACCAGGATTGAGCCCGTGTACGTCTGGAGGGGTCAGAAGGAGAGGGTAAAGAGCAACGGTTAAGAGTAAGACATCATATTGGAGATCCTATAGATGGAAAGGCAGGAGAGGGGCCATGCACTGAAGATGGCACGGATAGTTAGAATGTCACCTCTCTACGTTCTGTTGTTAAATGACAGATGGACAGACACAGACAGGCACTGTAGAAGGAACCTACGATGTTTTACAGCCGGGTAGTTTTATTTACCTACCTAAATAACAAGGCCTGTAGCGATGTGTGTATGTGTGTTTTAGTTTATGTGTGTGTGTGCGTGCAGGGGTGAAGTCTCATCTCTCAGATAGTGTAGTCAGTGATAATGTTTCAGTAGTATCAGTAACAGTGACCGGAGCCCAGACAGCCATGATGGAAATGGAGACTAACTGAAGCACATACACAGTCCCACACACACTTGTACACACACTTATAGTGGGGATGAGCACCGTGTGTCAGGCAGCCATGCTTGATGCCCCTATACTTACCCTCCCTCCACAGTTAGTCTACAGCCAGAGAAAGAAAGGAGAAGAACCAGCAGAGGGAGGAAGAGAGAGAAGGAGGAAACAAGGCAAACACACAGGTTGACTGAGATTAGGAGAGAAGTATGAGGCAAAGTACGCAAGAGGAGAGGTACGCACATGAAGAAGTACGCACGGGGAGAGGTACGCACATGGGGAAGTACGCACGAGGAGAAGTACACACATGGAGAAGTACGCACAAGGAGAAATAAGCACAAGGAGAAGTACACAAGAGGAGAAGTACGCACAAGGAGAAGTATGCACAAGGAGAAGTATGCACAAGGAGAAGTACAACCAAGGAGAGGATGAGCCGGAGGAAGAGAGACAGTGTGATAAGATATACAGATAGAGAGAAATGGAGAGAAACAGAGAAAGACAGACAGATGGAGAGAAACAAAGAAAGACAGATATAGAGAAACAGAGAGACAGACAGATGGAGAGAAACAAAGAAAGAGAAACAGAAACAGAGAAAGACAGACAGATCAAGAAAGATAGAAAGAGAGGAAAATATTGAGATAGTTATCAAGACAAAGACAGACAAAGATTGAAAGAGACAGAGAGACAGAGAGAAACAGAACGAGACAGAGAGAAACAGAAAGAGACAGAGAGAAACAGAGAGAGACAGAGAGAAACAGAAAGAGACAGAGAGAAACAGAAAGAGACAGAGAGAAACAGAAAGAGACAGAGAAACAAGGTGAAAGATCTCCAATTGGGCGTCAAACTGGTTTCTGGATGAGAGGTCCTATCATTAGTGGTAGTACTGCAGTGACACTGTATAGGTAGTATACAGGTACTAGGGCAGTAATGTAATTCAACAGTAGTACTTACATATATAAGGTGTTCTCTATATCGTATGAGCAGGTTGCGGAGGATTCCAGCCTCGTTAAGGTCTCCCAGGCGAATCATGTCCTCCACCCCATGAATGGAAGTGGGGTGCATGGGCTTAATGTGTGTAGCATTCTGGGGGGAGATCCAATGTTCCTGTACAGATATAAAGCAGTTTGTAGGGCTGGAACAAAAGCCTGCATTCCCAGTAATTCAATACAAGAATGGTGTGCTAAGGTTATAAGACTTCGGTGCATTTTTTTTTTTGTAAACTTCTCAATTTACATTGTAAGAACATTTGACACTCACATTCCCCTCATCATCAAGCACTTGTATTTGTCCAGAGTCACAGAGTTTGACAACAGCTCCAATCGGGACCACAAACTCTCGACCTGTCTTTAGGTCCAACCACACATAGTCCCCCTGGGAGAGGAGAGATACGCATTAAACCAACTAACCAACACTGACACCCTAGAATGTAAAGAGAATAGGGTATGTAATTTGAATGTTATGGCAATAGGGTATGTAATTGTAATAGGGTATGTATTGGGAATGTAATGGGAATACAGAATGTAATGGGAATAGGGAATGCAATGGGAATATGGTAGGTAATGGGAATGTAGTGGGAATATGGAATGTAATGGGAATAGGGAATGCAATGGGAATAGGGTATGAAATGGGAATAGGGTATGTAATGTGAATGTAATGGGAATATGGTATGTAATGTGAATGTAATGGGAATAGGGTATGTAATGTGAATAGGATATGTAATGGGAATAAGGTATATAAAGTGAATTTAATGGGAATAGAGAATAGCAGTAAGAATAGCAGTAAGTGTTGACTTGCTTGTGGAAGCCTATCTAACATTGGAATAAATACAAATACACATTAAAACAATACAAAAAATACAAGATTTGATTGTGTTGTAAATGTAATGTAAATAAAGTAACTTTGTTTCAAAGAAACCCAAAAAATATTCAAAAACCTACCACACTATTCCTGTACTACTAGCTCACTATTACTTTGCTAATACTACCACTATTAGTGGCTCAAAAGTATTCACACCCCAACATTTACCATAGAGCCAGAGATGGGTGTATTTAACCTGAAATCATGTGAAACACCTTATTTGCACACAGAAGCTCTCCATTCAGCGTATTACATGACATTTAGTTGCACCACAGCTCATTCATGGGTATCATATCATTCAAAACTATTTAGTCTTTCTTTTTGACATTGGAGACTTGTTTGTGATTAGTTGCAAAAATGATTTAAGTCCATAATGTAACACAAAAATATTGTCACAGTCAGCCGTGCCAGTGAATCCAACACTCCCTCTATTCCTCACTTCATCACAGCCGTGCCAGTGAATCCAACACTCCCTCTATTCCTCACTTCATCACAGCCGTGCCAGTGAATCCAACACTCCCTCTATTCCTCACTTCATCACAGCCGTGCCAGTGAATCCAACGCCCTCAATTCCTCACTTCATCACAGCCGTGCCAGTGAATCCAACACTCCCTCTATTCCTCACTTCATCACAGCCGTGCCAGTGAATCCAACTTCCTCTATTCCTCACTTCATCACAGCCGTGCCAGTGAATCCAACGCCCTCTATTCCTCACTTCATCACAGCCGTGCCATTGAGTCCAACACCCCGTCTATTCCTCACTTCATCACAGCCGTGCCAGTGAGTCCAACACCCCCCCTATTCCTTATTATTTCACATATTCCCACCACCTCTTCAGCCTATGTGCTTTCAAATACACAGCATTTATAAAATGCCCAACACCATCTCTCCCTTGGGGACAGTAAAGGGCAACTTTGGATGAATGTGGCTTTTACATGTTAAACCAATTACAATAATACCTCAGCTCTTCTGATAGCAATCCATTCACATTAGACACGGCCAGCATGCACTCACACACACACACACACTCACACACACGCACCCACACACACACACACACACACACACAGTATAGCAGTCCTACCGGCAGCAGTGTTGAGTGCTTGAAGACAGTGTTGACGTTTCGCAATAAAGCCCATTTAGCCTGGTCCTTCTCATAAAGGTCGACATAGTCACGACGCTTGTACATCCTTACAGGTATTCCACACAGACCTATCACAGCGTCCTACAGTGACCTCCAGTACACTACTCTTCGCACACTCCTAAGTCTTCCACCATCCAACCAGTCTTCTATTCATCCCACTGTCTCCAGACAGACGGTAACGTAATGTCACTTCCTGTCCAGGTGTGTTAATGACTCTGCCTCTTCCTCTTTGTTTTTAAGTTTGAGAACAGGCAATGCATAATAATAGACCAATGACAATGTGCCGTCTCTTCTCACTCTGGCCTCCCCTGTTCCCACGTGAACCAACTGTCTGCTGAGGAACAGGCAGACAAACTTCTGTCTGGAGGACCTCCTGGGAGACACAGTTACAGGATGAAACAAGACCTGCACACAGGCACTTCTCCTCCGCCTCTCCCTCTCCTTCTCCCTGACCGGATGTAGGCCTGCTCTCCTCCTCCTCCTCCTCCACTCACACCATCACTGCTCCCTCTGTAGTTCCATCAACGCCTCTCTACCTGTTCTCTGTCTGTCTCTATAACTCTCTTTGCATGTCATTCCACAGCACATGTGGTCGATTGTTCCAAATAGCCGTCACAGTAGTGAAAGCAGGGTGGAGGAAGGAGTAGAGGGGAGGAGCGTAGGATGGGGAGATGGTGGGTTGGGGGCTGGGTGGTAGCAGCCGTCTGCCCTGCGTTCTGGGTAGTATGTGTCTGTTTAATTAAGTAAATACCCCTCTGGCAAGTGACCTGGGACTGGACTGAACACTACACCACAGAACACAGATGGCACACACGCATCCACACACGCATCCACACACGCATCCACACACGCAACCACACACAAACATGCATCCACACACACATGCATCCACACACACACGCATCCACACACACACACGCATCTACACACACGCAGCCACTCACACGTTACCAGGCCAACACCACTATCACCAACCCCGGTCTTAATAATTTAAACAGCCTTCCTCTAAATCCTTCCTCCTTGTCAACTCTCTTCTTCTCCCCCCTCTCCTTTTTCTTTTTCTCCTATGATCCCCCCCTCTCTCTCACTCCACCCTGCCTTTATCATTTCTATATCATTTCTTTCACCCTGCCTTATCAGCTCAACATGCATACATTATCCATACATTATTCATACGTTATCCATACAATACTTATACAACAAAACAAAGCATAGTAAGGGCCTCTTTTGAATTATATCTTCAGCAAGTTAACAGTGTAGAGAAAGATCTGGGGGGTGACAGGTATCACAACTGGCTGAGGAGAGAGACTAGAGGAGAGAGACATCAGAGAGAGACCACAGAGGAGAGAGACATCAGAGAGAGACCTCAGAGAGAGACTAGAGGAGAGTGACCAGAGGAGAGAGACCAGAGGAGAGAGACCAGAGGAGAGAGACCTCAGAGGAGAGAGACTTCAGAGAGAGACCTCAGAGAGAGACTAGAGGAGAGTGACCAGAGGAGAGAGACCAGAGGAGAGAGACCAGAGGAGAGAGACTACAGAGGAGAGAGACCAGAGGAGAGAGACCAGAGGAGAGAGACCAGAGGAGAGAGACCAGAGGAGAGTGACCAGAGGAGAGAGACCTCAGAGAGAGACTACAGAGGAGAGTGACCAGAGGAGAGAGACCTCAGAGAGAGACCTCAGAGAGAGACCAGAGGAGAGAGACCAGAGGAGAGAGACCAGAGGAGAGAGACCACAGAGGAGAGAGACCAGAGGAGAGAGACCAGAGGAGAGTGACCAGAGGAGAGAGACCTCAGAGAGAGACCAGAGGAGAGTGACCAGAGGAGAGAGACCAGAGGAGAGAGACCTCAGAGAGAGACCAGAGGAGAGAGAACAGAGGAGAGAGACCAGAGGAGAGAGAC
>JACXGK010013929.1:0-12233 GCA_016801125.1 Novumbra hubbsi
GTTTGTGAGATTCCTCCAGAGGATTCCGTTTTGTAGGTTGCTGATTCAATTTTGACGCCATTCTCGGTTATGGATCCTGGGGTTCTATCCCAGAGAGTGAGGACTGCCATGCAATCTATTTAGTGGAGTTCATTGAGTTGTTTTCCTGTTGCCTTAGTGTGCAAAGGTGCCAAGGCAGATGTGGCGTTCCTTATCGACGGCTCCTGGAGCATCGGAGAAGAGAGCTTCAAGAAAGTAGTGCAGTTCGTATTCAACATGATTGGAGCCTTCGATGTCATCGGGTCCACAGGAATGCAGGTAATTATTGGTACAATCTGTAAGAATTTAACTGTTAGTTAAGTTGGCGAAATACATTGATCTTAGCATTAAATATAACCTAGCATTTAATACAGCCTAGCATAAAAACAACTCCAAGGTACAGTTTAAAGTCGTACCGTTACTCTTGATAGTCTCGCGTAGCTCAGCTAGGTAAAACAGGATGCTAAGCCGTGTTATGGGTCTGCTTACAATGAAGAGCTAATGTATGTTTTACTTTGGAAATAGGTGTCGTTTGTCCAGTACAGTGACCAGGCAAAAACAGAGTTCAGGCTTAACACCTACTCAGACAAAGGCACGGCTCTGGCTGCTCTACAACTCATTCCGTACAGAGGAGGAAACACAAAGACAGGTGAGCCTTCTCCCAAACTCCACCTCCGACCACTATTCTTGGAGAAACCTGTGAATTAAAATGTTTCGTGAGCCTCATCCCCGGACGTTTTCTGCTATCAATTACAGTCATGAGCATTAAAACGCATGGCATACAAGTGGCATTCAAGCGAGCCATATGTGAAAGGCAGGCCAAACATGCTTATTCGCCACAGCGCCGTTACAGTGTTCCACATCAGGCTAATTTGATTTTCAACCACCATTTTTCGTTCTCGGTCAGGTGTTGCTCTGAAGCACGTCAAAGAGAAGGTCTTCATCAGCGACAACGGAATGAGGAGGAACGTCCCGAAAGTGGTTGTGGCGGTCACCGACGGCCGCTCACAGGACGAGGTTAAGAAAAGCGCTGCTGAATTGCAACATTCTGGTACGTTCCACGGGGTGCCTCGAACAGATATCCTATGAATCGTCCCTTCGTGTCACACTGGTCACAACAAAACAGCGCACTGATTTCGTTGTAGGCAACTGGTCTCCCTTGAGGTATCAGCAGTCTGTACCGTGTCACGATCAACGGTTCATTGGCTGAATGCGAGTCTTTGTCCCTCCACTAGGCTACAGTGTGTTTGTGGTTGGCGTCGCCGATGTGGATTTCACAGAGCTGCAGAACATCGCCAGCAAGCCGAGCGACAGACACGTCTTCGTTGTGGACGACTTTGATGCTTTTGCCAGTATCCACGACAACCTGGTCACCTTCATTTGCGAAACAGCCACGTCGTGTATGTTCTATTGTCTTATTCTGGATTACACAACATTTAGCAGTAAAATATGTGTATATTTTTAAACATTTTCCACAAGAAAAAACGAACAAACCATTTAGAAACCAAATTTGCTGTTGCTGATATTTGTTTTCTTCATAGCTTGTCCCCTGATATACCTGAATGGATTCACATCACCCGGTAAGTATGGCAGAATTAGATAAAATTTTAGTTTTCATCCCTTTTTGTGGTTTTAAAATGGTGTCCTGAAGACAATAATGCAACAAAATTAAGAACGTTAGTAAATAAAATAACCTCCCTTTGCATTTTGTACACCTAAATGTACAATAAATTGCTGAAACAGCCTGCATCATTGAACTTAAACTGACCTAATGACTTTGTTACCTTGCATTCTAGGCTTTAGGATGCTGGAGGCATTCAACCTGACAGAGAAGACTTACAGCTATATCAAGGGAGTGTCTATGGAACCTGGCTCTTTCAATAGCCATACTGCCTACCGACTCCATAAGAATGCCTTCCTAACCCAACCCACCACGTGAGTCTGAAATACTATTTGTATTTTGAATTAAAATAAGTTCCATACCATTAGCCACAATGTCAACATTTACGTTAAAGTCTGGATTTGCTGAATCCGAGGAGAGTTATCAAGACCTCCGGTGATGTTTAAACCGACTGTTAGACTGTGTCTCCTCTGGAGATCAATAGATTTACAATGTCCTACAAGTTGCTTGTGATTGGCTTCCACGTTGCGATGAGGGCCGTCTTAATGAGGTTTCCTCGTTTAGCCGTTTCGGCCGTGTCATTTGGTTCACTCAACCCACATAGACCAGAGACTTCCAGCTCTATCGTACATCTCCCCTCGTCCCCTCATCGCAAAGGGTTTTATGAGATGCACCGTAGACCTGTCAAATTGCCCCAGTCAATTTAACTATCTAGATGTTACCGCTCTATTTTAAGACTACCACGGTTCACGTTTACTGTGAAATGATTATATGTGTAACAATAATTTGTATAACGTTTTGATGGTCTATTATTTGGGGTGTGTGTGTGTGTGTTTGAACAGGGAGATCCACCCAGTCGGACTGCCTCCCTCTTACACCATCATCATGACGTTTCGCCTCCTTCCTGACTCACCAACTAGCGCCTTCGATATCTGGCAGGTGTCAACAAAGGACCACAAGCCTGAAGTGGGGGTCACCGTCGATCGTAAGGCTTAGCTCTTTGACGTTTGTTGGCGATGGGGTGGTGTTTGGGGTTAAAGAGGGTTGGGGTGTAATGGGGTAAAGGAAAGAGGGTTATAATTTAGGTGGTCAGAGGATTCTGGACATGCCTCACCACGTGCTCTCTTTTCTCTACACACGTTCTCTCCAACATTGTCTAGGTTAGTTACAGCTGCGATTTGAACCAAAACCTACTGCAGGGACGCTCGCAAGAGCATAGAGGCCAGATCTAAACAAGGGAACTAAGTCATAGAGCCCAGCTCTAAACAAGGGAACTAAGTCATAGAGCCAAGCTCTAAACGATTCGGGAAAGAGCAAGAAGTAGTGTTGTTTGAGGGAAAGATATCTTGACGCTGTATGTTTCTGCCATTCTGTTTTAAATCTTTTAATGAGAACGGTGAATAGATTGTAACAGGCTCCAGAGCTCAGGGCTGCTTTGGTCTCTATTAGTCCAGGCTCTGCTCGTCCTGCTCCAGCATCTTGTGTCAGCTGGCCTTCATAATGCCCCAAAAATGTTGTTTTGTGATGCGGTTCTCACCAACCATATCTTCTTGTGTTTTATGATAAACAGCCCAATGGTGATTATGGTATTCAAACCCTGTTTCTTGTTTAGGAGCTTTGCATAACACAAAGTGCTAATCCAACATTGGAGAGGCATCTGTAACCTACGCTGTTTCTCTCTGGACTTGTTTTTCCTCCTGCAGCTTCTAGCCAAACAATATCGTTCTATAACAAGGACACGAGAGGAGAGATCCAGAGGGCCACGTTCGACACCGATCAAGTCAAGAGAATATTCCATGGAAGCTTCCACAAGGTAAACCGTCTGTGTGACTGTCGGGAGTGGAGGAACATACTGGGCTTAGTGAAGGTAAAGACTGGATGTACGGCTTTCTGGGGCCGACAAATGGACTGGAAGTTCAGCGCGTCCATCACAGCTGGCTTTTTTGTTCTTGCTGTAAAGATACCTGGCATTCCAAACGTGTTATACATCATAGGAGGTGTGCCTCCGATAAAGCCGGGGACATGTGTTCTGCAGAACGGCCTCTGCTCACGCAAACAGATGGTCTCTGGCTGTAAATTGTAAGGCCCAAATGTTACATGACATATAGATTCGTTATTGATGATAATGGGGATCCAAATAAACAAAAAACGAGCGAGGTCCCTCAAAGGAGTGGAGTGACATCAGTGGCCATTGATCTTCTACTGGTTTATTTGCATTTGATTCACCTGACTGGTTCCTGGAATGGCCATGCTTGGTCCTGCTCCAGCCCCTCACAGGTCCTTCCAATTCTACCAGACCAAGTGGGTCAAAACAATCTACCTGCGCTGACATGCTGTATCTAAAGACATGGATGAGAATGAAGTGGCATGTCTTAGTCGTAGCCTAAAGGAAGGGAGACCCCTCAAAATATACCATAGACAGAGAATGGTAGGGTATGTCTGTATTTAGAGCTTTATGGAAGCACTTTTCACTGGTACACTGTTGTTTCCTAACAGCCAGAAAGCGTATCATGCCAGGGTCAGCGACGTCTGCTGTAGAGACTGCAGACCACGTAACAAGACATATCGCAGGACAGGGCATTATGGAGAACCCGATCGCAAACTTTCACCAGAATCTATAAGCATTTTAGGGAGATGGTTAAAATGCATTGCTAGTCCATGCTGGCACGCTAGTCTGGAAAATATTGGGTCACTGCTATTGCTATTAAACAATTACATCAGAGAGGTAGTGGAATGACAGGCTGGGGAGATGTTTATTGCCTGCCTTACTCTCTGTGTCTCACTTTGTATCTCTCTGTGTCTCACTATGTATTTTTCTGTGTGTCTCACTATGTATCTCTCTGTCTCACTATGTATCTCTCTGTCTTACTATGTATCTCTCTGTCTCACTGTGTATCTCTCTGTCTCACTATGTATCTCTCTGTCTTACTATGTATTTCCCTGTGTCTTTCTCTCTTTTGTCTCTGCTGCTGTTTCCCTGTATGTTGGATGCCGGCCTAGCGTGGCCAAGGGGAGGGGCTTCTGCGGTTTACCTCCCAGCACGGCTGTGTGTTTTCTCATCCTGTCTCATGAGTGAGAGCCAATGGCTGACATACTGATGCTGGCCACCGCTTCACTCCCGGGACATGTTACTCTGAGATAGGACTTCAACCGCACTTCTCACATCAAGTCTTTGAGTAGGTCAGACAGACAGGCAGGTGGGCAGACAGCCAGACAGTCAGAGCGACAGCCAGCCAGACAGACCGCCAGACAGACGGGCACACAGACAGACTTCCCGCCAATGGGGAGTTTCCTTTGAAGTGACAGGACACATATATTTTGAAGAAGTAGCTGACTGTCGTTGAGAGAGCTGGGGACTTATAAACCCCTTCTACATTGCTGCAGGCAGCAAATGCAGCACAAACAAACATGATTTAGGCAGACTCGCTTGAACCCGGGCTCCAACCCCTCCATGTGATTCATGTCCTGGTTTTGTTTTCCTGGCCATCTCTGTCAGTTTTTTGGAAGTGTCATCTGGTGAGAAGCGCTATGGGATTTTGGGTTGCACGGCTTTACCGTAAGTCTTATTCACCTCGACCTAAGCAGTGAGTTAAGAGCTAACTCAGCATCTGAGAGGTCTTAGCTACTGGCGCAATACAAAATTCCCTTAAACGTGTTCAACAGACGTGCTGAATTCATCCGAGAAATCCTGTATGAATTCTGAAGAAAAACGGAGCCTCCTGTTGGTTGCTACAGCTTTGTACTTCATGTTGAAATGGCTTTTTCCAACAGTAATTCAATGCAGTAACCTCTTTCAAGTGAGATTAGTCTAATCTTACTGAAGGCCAAGCAGACCCACATTAATCAAACTCTAGGACATTTACTTAATCCGTTGTTAATAGTTGTTAGAAAACATGCAAGTATAAATATTTCTGTACATTTGATACACTTGTGTTGAAACACGCTGACCGCATTGAGGCTGCTTTTAATCATTCAACATAAACTTCAGTTAATAATCAGAGACCATTTTTTAAACAATAACATACTTATTGTTGTAATACTAATCATTACAAAAATACATTTGGATTTCATGGAACAAGTAGCGAAAGGAAAACAACTCTGTGTTTCAAACTGTGAAATGCCTGAGTATTGTAATGTGATATTGTTGGTTTGTCTATTCATAATCAGAAGCTGTGTGACCTTTTTGGACTTTGCATAGGAAGCAATGGAATAGAACTATAATAGAAATGTGTACTTGCTATCCAATGTAAGGGCTGTAAAAAACGGTTGTCTGATAATGTTGCTATTTCCTCATACATAGTTAATATTTACTTCCAGCTTCTTCATCGAGTTGTCTTTACTTTATGTTTCCCTATTGTTGTCCAAAATGGTCTCACAAGTTTCCATAAATTGCTGCACTCCTCTGTCGGTCTGCTTCCTTTCCTAGAAGAGTCCTGACATATTAGTTTCCTCTGTTAGCGGCCGGCTAAACATAGCCGTGCATTTCCAGTGACGTTGACCACCATTAACACCCCCTAGTTCAGTTGCCAAATCTTTCCGGGGCCAACTCAGTTGCTCGGCACAGTATCGTTTCGCCTTCTGAGTAAGAATGTGATTACCGGGCAACACTTTAACCCTCCAGGACAGCAGCTGGACACTGAAAGCTTGGCGAAGGCAGGAGGGAGTTCTCATGGCACGCCACAGAACCGCATCATCAGACAGTGTGGTCAGGCATCACGTGACCTTAAACCATCGCCACAAGTCAGTGACTCAGACGAATGGATGGCGACGCTGGGTCAATGCATGACCACGCATTTCTGGTTGGAAACAGCCCATCTGCCTTTTTACTGCACTAGTTCCACCGCCGATAAATCGCGCAGACGGTATTAAATGATGTAGGATTAATATACACGATGTGGTCGACGGTTAACGGAGAGGGACGGAGGCGGGACCGAGCGTTCACCCCGACGCCTCGTGCGCACCGAAGGGTGAACGGGGGTCGCTGGAAATGCATCGCCGTGGGTTGAGGCGGTGAAGTGCCTCGATGACCGGCCCGTTAAGGACGGGAAGAAACTGTACTGGGAGGAAATACCACTTCCACACGGGCCCCGCTTTCGTTGCCAGGCCCCGGATAACCCGTCGGTTCAAGATAGTAAGCAGACAGTCCCAGACGGAATAAAATATGTCCCCAACGAGGAATGTAACAACCCTCAATCTTTTCTCCGTGCAGCTGCACTTCCTGGTCTCCCCCACCTCGGTTAAGCTGAACCTCGACTGCCAGGAGGTGGCGGACAAGGAGATTAAAGAAGCTGGAAACACGTCCGCGGACGGCTACCAGGTTCTGGGCAAAATGTCCAAGTCCACCGGCTCCAAGGGGGAATCTGCGACCGTAAGTAAAACCTTGGAGCCGCCCAGCGACCGGTAGGCTGGTTTACCGGTGTCAGTGTCCCCACGCGTGTCTGACTGCTGACGTAAACAGAGGATGAGTAAAGTGAAGTCTGTTGTAACAAAGGGCACCTTAGGTGAAGTCTTTTCTGAGTGCCTACGGTCTCTATGTTGGGTATATCTTGTTTTCTGTTTTTTTTGGGGGGGGGTTCAATGTGCCAGAAGAATCTAAGCTATGTGTGAGTAACACTTGTTGTTCCACAGTTCCAGCTCCAGATGTTTGACATTGTCTGTTCCCTGGGATGGACGAGCAGAGATAGATGCTGTGACCTTCCATCGATGGTATGTTACGATCAGCTTCTCCTCCCGCAGTGTTTGTTTGTGTGGGTGTTATACACCTGCTCATAATTCAATAATCACCGTCACACAATTATCCTCAAATGTCAAAAAGCAAGTCGAAAAGAGGACATCGGTATGGAGGAAACATTTTAGCAGCAGAAAATGTAAGTCAATTGTTAAGTGTATATAGAACCAAAAATGTTTGAGGCCACCTGTTTGTTTGTTTTTTTGAAAGTACTCAAACGTTTGGAAGAATGCCTTTGGGTGTCTGTGAGGCACGTTACGTTATAGTCCTTGTTGACCATACTATAATTATAGTATTTGGTCCTGCCAGTTAAAGGACAAAGACTGTGTTTAAATTGCCTAAATGCAGCTTCAAAAGCATCTTGTCAAGGAGAGTGTATCTGTTTAGACATTGCCCTGCTGTACCAAAGAATTGTCAGTAGGCAGAGGAGAAACAGTTATGAAATGTAAAGGCATCAGATCATTGGCTCTGGTGTTTTTAATGCAAATCCATTCCATCAAGGCCCTGTTCAATCTGGACTTACTTTGGTGCCCTAGAAAGAAAGTTTAATCAGTCTTTGCTTCAAGTGATAGACAATAACTATGTGTTAGTTTTGTGGTATGTCTGTTTTATTTTCTTGTTTGATAGAACCTATACTATATAACTAGCAGCAACTAATCACATTTAATCATTCCAAATATTATATTTAATTATTATATTATCCTCCAACTGTTTTCCGCTGCAAGTTTACATTTACGCTACATTTCTCTCATCTTGCAGACTTTATTTGTGGAGACTCACAGTCAAGATGTCAGCTAGTCTGCTTCTGTGAGACAGGCTGAGAGGACGACTGTTCTGTCTGCTCTGTAGACTTGAAAAAGACTAGGTCTGCGCATCCTTCTGTTTACCTCAGCTCACCCCTTCTTCCTGTTTCCTCTGCCAATCAGAGAGACGAG
This sequence comes from Novumbra hubbsi, assembly GCA_016801125.1. Lineage (NCBI taxonomy): Eukaryota > Metazoa > Chordata > Actinopteri > Esociformes > Umbridae > Novumbra > Novumbra hubbsi. The sequence continues at coordinate 8,303 of JACXGK010013929.1, forward strand.
TCCAAATGCCCGTCCCTTCCCAACGCCTGCACCTGCACCTCGGAGAGCACAGGATCCCAAGGGCCACAGGGGGCAGTGGTAAGGACCAATCCTGTGCCTGTCCCACATCCACACCAAACAGCACCCTAGTCCCTATTTAGAGCTCTGTTTGACTATGACTCTGGCCCAAGCATAGGGATCTGGTCCCAAGCATAGGGCTCTGGTCCCTAGCATAGGGATCTGGCCCAAGCATAGGGCTCTGGTCCCTAGCATAGGGCTCTGGTCCCAAGCATAGGGCTCTGGTCCCAAGCATAGGGCTCTGGTCCCTAGCATAGGGCTCTGGTCCCAAGCATAGGGCTCTGGTCCCTAGCATAGGGCTCTGGTCCCTAGCATAGGGCTCTGGTCCCAAGCATAGGGCTCTGGTCCCTAGCATAGGGCTCTGGTCCCTAGCATAGGGCTCTGGTCCCAAGCATAGGGCTCTGGTCCCAAGCATAGGGCTCTGGTCCCTAGCATAGGGATCTGGCCCAAGCATAGGGCTTTGGTCCCTAGCATAGGGCTCTGGTCCCTAGCATAGGGCTCTGGTCCCAAGCATAGGGCTCTGGTCCCTAGCATAGGGCTCTGGTCCCAAGCATAGGGCTCTGGTCCCTAGCATAGGGATCTGGCCCAAGCATAGGGATCTGGTCCCAAGCATAGGGGTCTGGTCCCTAGCAATGGGATCTTGTCTCAAGCAATGGGATCTGGTCCCAAGCAATGGGATCTGGTCTCAAGCAATGGGATCTGGTCCCAAGCAATGGGATCTGATCTCAAGCACAGGGATCTGTTCCCAAGCACAGGGATCTGGTCTCAAGCACAGGGCTCTGGTTCCAAGCAAAGCGATCTGGTCTCAAGCATAGGGATCTGGTCCCAAGCACAGGGATCTGGTCCCAAGCGTAGGGGATCCGATGAAACAACAACAGGAAGTAGATTTTGACATTTTCCGCACTCCGAAACACATCCGTTATGTAGAACTAAGGATGACTAATTAAACTCAATTACTGTGGCACCCCAGACGGAAACAACCACTGTATGTTATGACTGAGGATGCCCTGTGTGAGGGAATATGCATCCTGACTGCGTCTTGATAGATGGTGCTTTGGGTCTGGGGTCCTAGACACTCCTCTGTCTCACTTTCACTGCATTAACCTGACAAATGCTCTTCCCTTCCCAGGGCGCACCGGGTAGCAAAGGTCCCCGGGGTGAAAGAGGTGAAACTGGCCCAGCTGTAAGTACCTTCCTTATCTCAGCTCTCCGGTTTCCTTGTGGGGGTTTCAGGGTTTCCTTTTAATGTCTTGACTGACAGCAGGCGAGTCATAAACTGCTGAAGGCATTTGCCTGAGTTGGGAGTATACGGGATGGGGTTCTCCTTTTAAGCCGTCTTTTTACTGTTTACAGTTTAACTGCTTTTTAGGGGAAGAAACCATCTGAATTCAGTTATGGGGAGGGTGTTGTTCTTCTTGAAAATGAGGGAGGCTCAGTTTGACAGTGCCGGCATTCCATAAGTTCTGGTGCCTTTTCTCAGCGATTGCAACAGTAGCGTACTTGACAGGGTTACTACTGTACGTCTGGAGGAGCAGAAAAGGTCCCAGGCCCCGCTCATTCCTACCTCGTGTCTTGGTTCCTCTGACAGGGTCCAATCGGACCGCGCGGTGATCTGGGATCGCCGGGACCTATGGGTTTACCCGGACCTCAAGGACCTCGCGGTCTGTCTATTCCTGGGGAACCTGTGAGTCTCGCTTCCACACACTCCCACACACGCACTCCCACACACACTCCCACACACACTCCCACACACGCACTCCCACACACACTCCCGTCACTCCTCCCACCACAGTTCTTTTTCCAGTGATTTGTCGCGAATAACACAATGTCTCCACGCGCAAAATAGGGCTAAATTGGTTATTTATTATGTGTGGAATGATTTACAAAGCGAGGGTTGCCGAGCGAGGTCTATTGAGCCTGTGTTCATGTCTGGGGATGGACGTGATATCTGAGGCCTTTAAACCAGCCTAATCTCAACGCTGCTTCGTAAATCACCGCTGGGATTTCCTTCTTTGAAATGCACCCAAACTAAAGATAAATGTTTTATTTTTGCCTCTAGCACTGGACAGTTTGCAAATTACCAGGATCATTCCACATCTCGTCTTGAACCACACCCCCACACAGGGCGTTTGTCTTAGGTTACGCCGAGATAGATTTGCGGTTGTTTTTAATACCTGTCAACTGAATTTCAGGGGGTTGTTGAGTTGTCCTCCGCCGTGTGTTAGTGTGTTTTTCTCCCTCCACTGTTTTAGGGCCGCCAAGGACCGAAGGGAGAGTCAGGTGATTCTGGGCTACCTGGACAGAAAGTGAGTTTTGCTTTGGCTCGGTGCCCGGGCCATGGTCTAGAACAGGAAACCGGGAAATATTCACAGTGTACTTTTGTGCTACTACTCTGGTCTCTATCCATGTGGCAACGCCACAGACAATATTTCATGTGAGGAGGACTCACACAGAAAGGCAGCAACTAACAAAAGGCTGAGATTCCCAAATATGGCTTTAATCTCAATTGTAGAAAGTGAGTGGAAAACAAATCACCTTGTTATACGAATCACAGTTCCTCTTGGTTACAGGCTGGTAAGGCCTTCCTCATTGAGTCAGTTTTTATACTGGGAACACAAGGGGATGAAATGATATAGAGTAGAACAATGGATAATTAGGTTTAATGGAGTCCATATGGTCTTATCTTTCTACTATCTATGATAGATGGCTTTGCTACACAGGACCTCGTTTTATAAGAACCTTTCTCTGCTGATGTAACAAAGTCGACTCTTCTGTTTCAATACTGACAAATGATGTGAGCCACTGAATGATTTCCTGGCTTAGCTTGAGATTATTTGATATTATTTAACAGAACAACAATCGGCTTCCATGTGTCGTCAATCAGTGTGCCCACAGACAAATATAAATATACTTAAATTACGGTATTTGTATTCATAGATAAATACCACTTTTATTTACAGATGAAACAACAACAACATGTATACCCTCAGTACTTTTACACGGAGGACGAAGTTGGGGGGAAAATTACAGTGATCAAAAATTGTGAATTACTCAGTTGGGGATATTTAGTGACTTCAAGACTATAGCCCTGGTGAACTCATCGCTACATAGGTTGTAGGTGACCACGCTAGAACAGATGCTATAGAAGCATTCCTTTAATGGCTTGCAGAGTGTGCCGTCCTGTTTTATAATGGCCAATAAAATGGATCTGGAATAAATTATGTTAGCTGTAAATCCTATGCCAAAGCATCAAAGGCAAAAGATTGACAATAAAAAAGTGAGCAGGATTTCAGAACAAATGAATAATGGATTCACTGTTTGACACGAGAAAAACTTGCGGCAAAACAAACATTTGGATTTGATCGGTCAAAGGTAGGTGACTGTGAAACAAAAAGTCTCTGAAAATGGTTTGTGTTTCTTTCAGGGTCCACCTGGGACAGCTGGGGCCATCGGTCCATTTGGACCAGCCGGACCGAGGGTGGGTCAAATCGTTGAAGCGCTGTCGAATAATCATAAGAACCGTTGTCTAGTAACCATAAGAACCGTTGTCTAGTAACCATAAGAACCGTTGTCTACTAATCATAAGAACCGTTGTCTAGTAACCATAAGAACCGTTGTCTACTAATCATAAGAACCGTTGTCTAGTAACCATAAGAACCGTTGTCGAATAATCATAAGAACCGTTGTCTAGTAACCATAAGAACCGTTGTCTAGTAACCATAAGAACCGTTGTCTAGTAACCATGAGAACCGTTGTCTACTAATCATCAGAACCGTTGTCTAGTAACCATAAGAACCGTTGTCTACTAATCATCAGAACCGTTGTCTAGTAATCATAAGAACCGTTGTCTACTAATCATAAGAACCGTTGTCTA